>KN167378.1:12004-27681 GCA_000757745.1 Steinernema scapterisci
TGGGCCACACTGTAAGTCTGAAAAATCTTTTTCGGTCGCATATTGACTGTAGACGTCTAAAATGACCATGACCAGACTCCATGTCTGTTGAAGTTTCATTTTCACGAAGAGTAGAGCTCGGAGCTGGTCGTAAACTGACTATTCACTTCATATACCGTATCTCTCCCATCACATCTGAAAATTCTCGTTTAAATATATAAATCTTTGTTTCCCAGTATTTATTTTATATTTTCAGGTCACATTGGTCACTGCTTAGCTGCCGCTGGATCCATCGAAACGATCGCTACGGCCCTCATGATTAAGCATGGTCACCTCATAGGAAATTTGAACCTATCCGATACCGACGTCGAAGAGGACGTTCGCCTTCTAGTATCCAACGAGGATTGGTCATCTGAAAGTGGTCGAAGAGTCGCCCTAGTGAATTCCTTTGGATTCGGAGGCGCGAACGTCTCCGTTTGTCTTTCTTCGCTCGATTTCTGAACGAATCCGCCAAAGAGCTGGTCCCGCAACGATTTATGTAATTCGAATTTCTCGATCTTCGCATTTTATCACTTCTATTTTTGCTGTTTCTCCGCGAACTTTCCGAATTTCGTTCTTGCGAGGCTCCATTTGTGATTAAAATAAAGTTTAAACTCGACTCCGTTTCTTATTGCGCTCGCGATCTTATTCTTCACGTGTATTTTCTTCTTCCATTTTTGTGTACTTCACCATTCTATTTCCTTTTAACGCCTAAACATAGTGAGCATACTTTATCGTTTCAGAGTTGCTCAAAATGAGTTTATTCGGAGGATCCGCGTTCGGCAATCGCTCCACGAGCGTGTTCGGAACGTCGACCACGACGCCTGCCACGAATCCAGCGAATCCCTTGAACGATGTTGAGGTAAGCGTTCTCCTGCGCCCGGGAATCCTTTTTTTCTATTTTAGGTTCCCCAGACTCCAGAAGACACCGTCCAGGCTCTCAAGTTCAACAAGATGGTCCAAGGCCAGCCCGTGTTTCTGGCCGCAGGAGGCTGGGACAACACGGTTCGCATCTGGCAAGTCAGCGAGTCCGGAGCTTGCGAGGCCAAGGCGATGCAGAATGTCCAGGCGCCGATCCTCGCCGTCGACTGGTTTGATGTAAGTTCGTTAATTATTAACCGGCAGAGACAGGATCCTAAAACGTTCACCAAAGCGATTTCTGTCATAACCACTATTCTTAGGCTTATTATTAGGAATCATAAGGTTTTACGTTTTAGGACAGCAGCAAACTCTTTATTGTCAGCGCCGATAAGCAAGCTAGAGTTTGGGACCTGGCATCAAACCAGTTGACCGTGGTGGGTGCCCACGATGCTCCTATCGCTTCGTGTCACTGGATCACATCGGCCAACTACAGCTGTCTTATGACCGGCGGCTACGACAAGACGCTACGCTTCTGGGATATGAGGCAGCTACCCACGCAATCTGCCCTCGCCACGATTCAGCTTCCTGAGCGAGTCTTCTGCGCCGATGTGATCTACCCGATGGCCGCCGTGGCTCTTGCTAATCGCCACGTCAAGCTGTATAACCTCGAAAACAGTCCCCAGGAGGTCAAGGATATCGAATCTCCTCTGAAATACCAGGTATCTTTAAGACTTCGCAACTCTACTTAAAGCTTTCCGTTTTTCCAGAGCCGCTGCATTTCCATCTTCCGGAACAAGACCAACAATCAGCCCACAGGATTCGCGCTGGGTTCCATCGAAGGTCGCGTTGCTATCCAGTACGCCGAACCTACGAATCCTAAGGATAATTTCACTTTCAAGTGTCATCGTAGCCAGGATACAACTCCTGGGCAATATCAGGAAATCTACGCTGTGAGTTCTCTGCTTTCGGATCATTCATGTTTAATGTCGTTCTTTAAAGGTCAATGATTTGGCTTTCCATCCCCAACATGGCACTATGGCAACTTGCGGGTCCGATGGCCGTTTCTCGTATTGGGACAAGGACCAGCGAATCAAGCTGAAGACCTTCGACGCTTTGCCTAGCCCCATCACCAAGTGCGCCATCCACGACAGCGGCATGATGTTCGCGTACGCCGTGGGATACGACTGGAGCAAGGTGGGTTTTGGCCCAGAGAATCCATTTATCATACATATAATTATAGGGACACGAGTATCATAACGCGAGTAACGCCGGAAGCAAGATATTTTTGCACGCCTGCAATGAAGAGATGAAGCCGAGAGCAAAGAAATAGGCGAGGGTAGCCGTTTTCCGCTTATTGTGAGATCTCCCACCCGCGAATGTTACATAAATCTTGTGTTCGATCAGTCGCGTTTCTGTGCATCAGTTTGGCCTTGCAGGATCTTTATGATGCTCGGGTCGCCCTTTGCTCCTTCCTTGAACTCCTCGAGGCTCAGCTTATCGTCCTTGTTCTTGTCCATCTGAATTTCAGCTCTCTATCATTCTACCGTAAGACTCTTTGGATTCGATACCTGTCGGAATATCTTATCGGTTCTTTTCTCAGGCGTCGCCTCGTCTTCGCTCATGTGCGTCAAATTCCCCATCATCTTGTAGATTGCCTGAAATCGTAATCTTCATAAACGCAGAGTTGCGATGGGTTCTATAGTAGGTTGCAACTGTGGGCAGAAGCTATAAGTAAGCTCCGAGTGCCGTGAATTGATGCATATGAATGATGGCCTAATCTTGTTGTCCCTATCTAGTAGCGTCGGAGAGGCAATTATCCCCCGCGTCATCGTTGAAAGAGGGTCCTATAAAGCTAGGATCGATAATTTCGTGTCCCAATTTATAATTCAACTTGAGTTTTGTGAGTCCGCGCGCCGACATCAATCAACTCAGCCACCGTGAAAAATTTGGCTTTGGCGCTTTCCGCGATCGTCGAGTGACGGTGTGGAGCTCGCCGAGTTTTGGACGAGTGAGTTTCCCTCCCCGATGGCCTCCCAACTCCAAACAAAGCTGCCCGTGCCTGGGTTGCTGCTTATTTGCCAGTTTGGCTCCGGCTCCATGGCTTGGCCGATAGCCTCCTCGTCGTCCGGCTTGGATCGAAGAGAGAGGATGAAACAATCGAGGACGCGTTCGGCCAATCAAATTACACAAAAAGGAGCAGAACAAGTGCGGAGAGCTTCGACGATGACTTCGGCGCAGCCCAGATTGAAGACCATTTAGGGGAATTTGCTTGTTGAGTGAGTGCCGAAGCTGGATTTTAAGCGCTCTATCGGGGATGGATGGAGGGGGCGCCGGGGTAATGAGGAGCGAACAGCGGGACGGAGATGACGAGGATCAGCCCAAAGAGAATTGCGAAACGAAAACAAGGATTTGGCTTGGTGTCGTCGCCGAGGCTTGGGCGGTAGATTCGCCCGCTTTCCTCGGTTTTCGATCACTAATCGGCGCTTGCGCGTAAACAGCGAAACAGTCGAAAAAGAGCGAAATGCGAGGAAGTGGCCGGCAGAACATCTGGTTAGGGCTGCAGCGGCGAAAGGCTTCTAAATTCATCTTGCCGTGCTTTGTTTCCTCTTGGTTTCGATTCGGCGGCGGAGGCGGTAATGAGTTCGGAGAGTCGTTGCAAAGAATTCGATGCCGGCGAAGAACGTCGCTGATGGATTCTTTGATTGGGAAGGGCAATTCAATTTCGAACGTCTCCAAACTACCATAGTCCCGAGGTAAACGCGACTTACCGTAACGATCTCGAGCATCTCGACTCGAGTAATGAAGCCGTCCCCGTCCAGGTCGTACATCCGGAAGGCCCATTCGAGTTTCTGGTCGATTTTGCCTCGACTCGTCACGTACAGGGCGCACAAGAACTCCTTGAAGTCGATGGAACCATCGTTGTTGGCGTCGAAAGTGCGGAAGACGTTTGCGGCGAACGATCCGGCGTCGCCGTTCGGGAAGAAGTTCGAGTAGATCGTCTTGAACTCGTTCACCGTGAGCATCCCTTTCGGGCAGTCCTGAAATCAGCGAATTTCCGTCGTCGGTCCCTCTAATGGACAAAGCAACAATCCCAGATGCGTCATTGTTTTACGGCTCCCGGCGGAATGTTTGGCGAAATTCGTCGATTTTCCCAAAATTTCGCTGATCGAGCGCTCTTCCGGTTGAAAACGAATGGAAACGTTACTCACCTTCATGAATCCTTTGTACCACTCGGTGATCTCGGTCTCAGTGAACTCGGTGTTCGCGAGGAGATGGTTCATGTCCTCGGGACGCGGTTTGCTGTTCGATTTTCCCATTTTCCCAACTTCGGTGAATCAGAAGCAGCAGGACGAGAGATGACTACGTCGACCGTCGTCGGTCGCTGACTGTGGCGGTGGCGAGAAAACCAACAAACAGCGATCGTCGCGGCTCGCCTCCACTCGTTCCTCGCCTCACTGCCGCCGATCGGCGGCGATCACTCCGGCAGCAACAGCTGTCAACATCCCCGTGAGCGCTTTTTTGACCCAGGAGGCGCCAGTGACCCTCCTCTGGATCAATTTGGCCACATTTAACTATAGACCATTTATTAAGTGTATTTTACAAGAGAAAATATGGATACACTTGAGAGGAGAAGAGATAAACGAAACAATTCACAGATAAGGAAAATGTCCGAAGATCGGGTTCGAAGCAAGTGTAGAAAGAAGGTAAGAGGAGGGATGAAGTGGGAGGCTTCGGAGGGTTGGTTCTGCACAGAAGATATCGGCCGCGGGGCAGTGCGCGGTGGAATGTGATCAGCAGCAGGAGCGGAGTGGTCACAACCTCGGGCGATAGAAAGTGGAGGAAAGTAATTATTGCAATGAACAGACGGGATTTAGGATGATGGAGAGGGGATAGAAAGCGGGAGACTAGAGCAGGGAATGAGCAAAATTTGTCAAAATAGGAATCGAAACACGGCGCGAGATGCAAATCGATTTGTTTGCACAGCGCACGAGCCCGATTAGCCGAAGGAATCAAAAGTCGACGAGGAGGAGAAGAGGGAGTTGGAGGAGGAGAACCGGGGTACGGTCGGAATGATGGTGGTAATTACGAGAAAGAAAAGAATATGGTGACAATAGCGACGAGGACTGCATAAAACTTTGAAGGTTTACGTAAATAAGTGTGGAATGCTAACAATGGCAACATAATAATCGATCCCGAAAGATGAAGCGAAACGTTTCTTTCTTCTCTTCTTCTATTTCTTCACCTCGTTGGTGAGGATCTGGAAAAGCTCCTTATCGGCTAAGCAGCCGTCCACGAACTCCTTCAGCGTGAGTTCTTTGTCGTTATTCACGTCCATCTTCTCGAAGATCATCTTCGCTCGCTTCCTCGGCGAGTCGTCGGCCGATTTTGTCACTTCGGGACCGAGCATCTCGTAGATTGCCTAAATGCCAAACGTAACGTCTTTCACAATCCAACTCTTTGGTTCCCTTCTCTTCGTTTCGCGCTCCAGCTCCCACGCCGCTCCCTCGAAATTCGACCCCCGGTTAACACCCATTTCAGGCCCAATCATGCGGCTCTTCGTGTCCCAATATTCCATCCCTTGGCCTCCGATGTCCACATTTAGCGCCCTGTGATGGCGTCACTTTGCGCAGTCATTGCCGGGCGCTGTTTACCCTACCACCTTGGAAAACATGCACCTCGCCTCCCTCGGTCGGTCGACAACTGTTATTCAATTTTTGCGGTTAGCTTGCAATGTTATTGAAAGTAAACTTGAGGGGACGCTGTTGTCGAGTCGCGGGAGGAGGAGGAGGAAGAGGCGAGCCCTGGTTGAAGAAGACTGGGAAACAATCATCTCCGTATGAGCAAATCCACCCAAGGGAATGCGTGAGAAGGCGGATAGAGTGCCCGAGGAGAGCTCAGAAAGCGAGCAAAGTGGGAGAAAGCCAGCCATGCTCCTCCGCTGCTGCTGCATGACATATGAAAATGACGGCTCCGCCGCCACTCGCAGGCAGCAAATGTGTCACAAGTGCGCAAAACAATTTATCCGAATGCATCCTCGAAACGGTGTCCTGCATTGTTGTCCTGTCCTCCTCCTGGTGGATGCGGAAGTGCAGCGGGCACTTACGGTAGGCAGGCAGCGGTGGGTCCAGGACACGTTTCCCACCACTTCCCGGCGCTGGGCCGAATTGCGCCGATAAATAATTCGGCCGGCGATTAAAAACATGTGGCAACAATGAATTGTTGTGGTGCCTGGCGACTTGGCGGCGAAAAGTGCACCGACCGTGATTACCGCCGAGGAGGTTGAGAAGCCGAGGAGGAGAACATAAAAGCGGAGAAAATCGATTTGAGCACGGGGACCAAGTTGCAAAACGCGTCTTTCACTTTTGGCTTCTTGGGCACTGCCGCTGGCTAAAGACAAATAACACCCTGAAAGAGGGGGCAAAACAACCCTTATTCGGTTATGAAATGGCGGCGCCGTCGACCGGAGAAGGTTTCTCATTATTTCCCAGAAGAGGGAGAAGCCCCAACTGCCCACATAAAACAAACGTTCGCGCGAATTGCGAGTTTAAATCAAAATTTGTAATGGTGCGTCGATTCCAGAACGGAGATTTAATAGCCCGATGGGAGGGGAGAGGAGTAGCCCGGGTAGCGAAAGAATCCCATTAATCCTTAAATGGCACGCCGATTCCGTCGCACGCAATTTGGAACGTATTCGGCTCGTCTTCTTCCGATGGTTTGTCGACACGGCGTCGAGTGCCTATTTGGGCACGATTCCCCTCCCGGTAATCCCAGCGCCTGTACAATCGCTCCCACAATTCTACAAACAAGTAACAAACCAACCTCGATGATCTTGATCATCTCCTTCTCGTCGATAGTGCCGTTTCCGTCGATGTCGTACATGCGGAAGGCCCATTCCAGCTTCTGCTCGGGCGTTCCGGAACTGGTCACGTTGATGGCTAGTAGAAACTCTTTGAAGTCGATGAACCCGCTGTTGTCCGTGTCGAAGGTGCGGAAGACATGCTCGCAGAAGCCCTCGGCCGATCCTGAGGGGAAGAAGTCCTTGTAGACCTTGATGAATTGCTCCTTGGTGAGATGGCCTTTAGGGCAGTCTTGCTGAAACAAAAAGAGTTTTAGCCGCGCGATGACAAAAGCAATCAAGGTCCTCGGGAATTAGCGTCGAGAGGGTCGCTCGCGTAGGTGTTTAGGAGGGCGCGGGCGGAGGCCGGGGCCGAAGTTCTTCGCGCTTCGTTATCGTTCGGGCAATTGGATTACTCTCCAAAAGCGACAATTTCGAGGCGAATCGCTGCGACGCGATTCGCCGTTGTGGGAAGAAACGAGTTGTCGACGCACCGCAAATCGAATGAATTCATAATTGTTGTGCTCGACTCGGGCGCCACATCAGCGGCCAAAAGCGGCGTCGAGGACGAGCGGAGCAGCGTGTAACCAACCGGTGGTGGGTCCGCTGATACGCTCCAGGGAAGACTGGCCGCCCACCAAAGCAAGCACGCATAAGCATAGGTATGGCGGGGACAGAGATATTAATCCCAGAAGCGGCAGCTGCCGGAAAGCTAATTTATGTATTTGTCTTCTTTAAGGGATCGATGATGTAGCAAAAGGAGAGAAGAAGAAGGAGAATGAATGTAATGAAGAGCGTCGTCGTCACAGCGCTTGTTGTTGTCCCCGGCCTGGTCCCGCTTGGCTCCATCTTCTTCCCTCTTCCTTTTTCATCCTTTTCGCTTTTGGTTATTATGTGCTAATTATCTCAGGGGCTCACGCGACGACCCTAATTGGATGACAAGCGACTTGGCGGATTCTGCACCCGTCCGCAGCGCCGGCGGCGGTTCCGCGGCTCAAAGGCGCTGATAAGCCGCCGATAAGGGCCGGGAACCGGCGTCCGGTGTTGTATAATGCCCCGAGAGGAGCGATAAAACACGGAGCCGAACAAGCTAATTATGGCGCCTACGAGGGACACCTTAACGGCGACAAGAAGATCAGGATGGGTCAAACGAGGAGCTGAAAAAAGGAAGAGGGCGCGGCGCCCAGAAGGCGCACAATTTGAGGAGGGGAAGAGAGATGGCAAAGATGGCAGGAACCATCGAACAAAAGAAAACAAGCGCATAAAATTCCCATGAATAGCCGATGATCACAGATGAGCACCGCGCAGTAGAAGCCGCAATTACCACTACTGAAGGCACTCCTGCGAGAGGACAGGAAATGAGGGACTAAACAAAGGGCATCGCCCCGGAGGCCGCCTCAAAGAGTCGAATTCGAAGTGGTGGCAGGGGTTCAGAGAGGGTTTAAAGGGCAAAAGAACCGGAAAACGGACTTACCACGAATCCCTTGTACCATTCCTTGATCTGCTCCTCGGTGAAATTCGTGTTCTTCTTCAGGAACTCAAGGTCTTCCTTGGAGAGCTTCGGCTTGGAACCCTTCAGACCCATTTGAAGGGGCCAGATACGGTCGTTCTGAGTTGCAAATGTGAAAGTGGGAAGGGTTCGAGCACAAGAGGACGATAAACGCGACCGTCCCGGCGATAGAAACAACTGACGATTAGATCACTTCTACTGCGCTACGCACGCAGCTTCTGGGTGCTTCGCGACAGCGCGTTCAGTATTGAGCTCCGCAACTAAAACACGCGCTATGAGAATCGATAGACGCTGTGGAGAGGCTGTGGAAAAGGGAAGACGCAGACGCACCGAAACGCGCGCTTCGGCCCTCTTTCGGCGCAGGGGTCCGCCCCTTCCTTATATGGTGGCAACGCGCCCCTCAACTGGAATCGATTTCTGCCCTCAGTGGCTCCCGGCCGGAAACTCATGAGCGCTAATGCAGGCACAGTAGACCAGTCAGCTCCAGACTCAGACTCAATAAGAATCAGCTGTCTGAAGGAGCATTTTTCGGCTTATTCAGGCTTCGCGGAGGGCGAGACGCGGTCGGTCCATCGAAGGCGCCGCTGATCCGGACGACGTCGTTCCCCGGGACAATCGCTGCCGAACGGACTTCGGAACCGAGCATTTTGGTTCCACGTTTATCTGAAACGGATCTAATCGGACTGCGTCATCTCTTGACCCCAGTATGCAACATTTCGTCGTATCGGCGAATTCTCGTGACACCTGCAAGATCTGATTACGACATGTTTCGCACGTTTTTAGCACGCCACGCTCGCACTGCTCGCGATGGACACTGACTAACTACTACGGACAAAACTTCGGAGAATCGCGAAGCTCTTCTGCGAATAAATCTGGGAACTGGGCTGTTTTGAAGTGATTTTTTGTGTTCAGGGGGCATCAAGTTATTACGACAAGCTGCGACTGCGGAAAGTTCCAAATTAATCATTTTGTTGTCGGCTCGCTCGCTGCTTTGGTCTCCTTTGACTGTTCCGGATCCGCTGTCGAAAACGCTTTCTATGACACTTTGTCACTCCGAATCTGGGAAAAATAAATTAATTTTCTCTGATCATCTTGTTTGATCGTTTTTTGTTCGAAACAATCAGCGTGCAAATCAGCAGCCGAAACCAGTTTCCACTTTTTTGTGATTCACCATTTATCCTTTGTTTACCTTTTGATGGTTCCATGTGATGCTTCGTGTGATAATCGTGTGGGAGTATTATTCTTGGAAACTGTGTAAAATGTACAAAACTAATTGCCCTGCTTTGTTTCAGAATGGTTAATGCGGACGGCGCTTTATCCTCAATGGAGGAGAATATGCGATCCGCTCGCGAATTCGCCATGACGGGCCGCTACGACGATGCCGTCCTCTTCTATGAATCGGCTATCTCGCAGATGTCGAAGCAAGTCCAGGATGCCGAGGATAACGAAAGGCGAAATGACTGGATTCAGGTATGTTGATCATTTTCCGATTTCCTTCGTTGTTAGCACCTTCGGTGTCACCTTGGTTTCATCCGCTCACGGGAATGCGTAGCAAAGAGCTGCTGATAAGCTTTATGGTTTTGCAAATATCAGGGCCTTGGTGGATTGCACTTTTGGTGTTTGGAAGCGCTGGCGGTTCCTTATTTTAATGTCATATGATAATGACTATTTTATGGTCATTAAACTGTTTTTGGATGAGGCTATTCTGGAGATGACAGTTAACGAGATTTGATGATAAGATTTGAAGCAAACGACATTTCAACACTAGTTCAAGCGAAGCTTTACGAGAGAACTTGTGACTCAGGGCTCATAGAAACATGCTTTAGGCGAGGAAATCGCTGCAGTCAGAGCTGGGACGGGTGAACGAAAACGTCAATGCCCTGCAGCGATTAGGATCAGCTGTGGCCTCGTCGTCGGAAGAGAATCCGCCCACCGACCCTGACGTTTGGCCGCCGAAGCCCCGCAAGACCCCTACGAATTTATCGACGGTGTCCCGAAGCCGTGCGAGTACCGGAAGTGGAGCCTCCACTGGACTCGCAGGCGGCTCCAACACGAAGCGGACCGTTCTCGATGACAAGAAGAAGAAGGGCTCAATGAAGAAGTCCACAAGCCAAACCAGTTTCGACGACTCCGGCAAGCGCCCATCGCTTAACAACAAGAGTGGCATTGAAGGCGACGAAACAAATGAACACGAGGAAAAGGTCCAAACTAAAAAATAAGACCTAACTCATTATTCTTTTTCAGGTTTTTGAGCCACAAGGATACGACAAGGAATTAGTCGACACGATTGAGCGGAACATCTTGCTGAAGAATCCGGATGTCACATGGTCCAAAATTGCCGGTCTGGAGGGCGCCAAGAAACTTCTTAAGGAGGCCGCCGTATTGCCTTTTCTGATACCACAGTATTTCAAAGTTTGCTTCCACTTTTTTATGTTTGCTTATCTTGATTGTTAAAGGGTATCCGAAGGCCATGGAAAGGCGTATGCCTGTTTGGTCCCCCTGGTACAGGAAAGACGTTGCTGGCAAAAGCCGTCGCCACAGAATGCAATACGACGTTCTTCTGCGTCTCTTCGTCATCACTGACTTCGAAGTACCGTGGAGATTCAGAGCGACTGGTGCGTCTTCTCTTCGAGATGGTAAGGATTCATTATTTTTCTGATCATATATCTTTTTTTCAGGCTCGCTTCCACGCTCCGTCCACCATCTTTATCGACGAAATCGACAGCATTGGCTCCCGAAGAGGTTCCGACACTGAGCACGAAGCCTCGCGCAGAGTGAAGTCAGAACTTCTCGTGCAGATGGACGGCTGCTCAGAGGATACTTCGAAGACCGTTTTGGTCCTCGCGGCCACGAACTTCCCGTGGGACATCGACGAAGCTCTTCGACGCCGTCTGGAGAAGCGAATCTACATACCCCTTCCCGAGGCGCCCGACCGCGTGCAACTTCTACGCATTGCACTCGAGGAGGTCAAGCTCGCCAACGACGTTAACCTCGAAGAAATCGCGCAGCGACTGGAAGGCTACTCTGGCTCGGACATCACTCATGTGTGCAGAGATGCCGCGATGATGCCTTTACGCGAACACATTGCGAATATGTCTCCGGAGGACATGAAGAACCTCAGTATCTCCGAGGTCGATCTGCCCATCACCCGGGAGCATTTTCTGCAGTCGATTCAGAAAACAGCCTCTTCAGTCTCCGCTGCCGACATTCACAGATACGAGCAGTGGATGGAAGAATATGGTGCTAGTTAAAGTAATTGTAATATGTATTATTCCTGTGATGATCTCTATTTATCTGGATGGGCTAATAAATATTGGGCTTATTGGGCTACCTTAAATACGTCCAAGCGGCGAGTAGGATATCCTCTTTTCCTGTGTCGATGACTTTACGTTAAAAACTTGACTTAGTTTCGCTCTAGCCATGGCCAGTAACCCAAGGCCGTCCACGTCCACACTGGTTCCAGGGTCCTCGAAGCTCCTGGTGAATCGGCGGAGGCAAAACGGCAATCCGGTTCTAAAGTACATCCGGAATGTACCTTACGAGTACGTGCCGGACATCAAGGCGGACTTCGAAGCCGGAAGCGGATGTGCCATCTTCTACTTGACTCTCAAGTGGCACAAACTACATCCGGGATACCTTGAAACCCGTTTCGCCGAGTCCGGTAACTATCCTATCTACGTAAGCATAAGCCAGTTTTGTTTTTATGTCATCTGATATCCCGCTTTAGATTCTTCTGGTCCTGGTCAATGTCGAAGAACCCAAGTTCTTGCTCCGCGACTTGAACCTCTTCTGCTACCGGGCTGGATGGAGCTTGGTTCTATCGTACTCGGTCGAAGAAGCGGCCGAGTACATTGAGAACATAAAAATAGCCGAAAACAGAAGCGCGATGACCGCTCTGCAGAAGCAGATGCAGAAGGAAGCAGGCGCCTCGAAGACCGCGCCTGACTCACGCAAAGAAGCGATGCAGGCAGCTCTCTCGTTTCTGAGCTCCATCCGGTCAGTAAACTCAACGGATGCACAGCGCCTAATCGGGACCTTCGGCAGTATTCAACACATCGCGAAGGCGTCCGCCGACGATCTGGCAATGTGTCCCGGATTGGGTCCCATCAAAGCCCAAAATATCTACAATTTCTTCCGCTCTCCTTTCCTGAAGTGATTCCTCGAGTTTGTGCATTGTAGTTTCTGTTTTGTGTCTTTCGCGTTTTACGTTACGTTTGTTGAATAAGATTCATTGATGCATTGTTCTCTTGCGTTTTAGTGGTTTTACACCCACGTTATCACTTATCTCATACGCTTCAGATGTTTTCATTTCGTTTACTTTCTGAATTTTGGACAATTTTGTTATTTTGCTTTACGTTTCAGGATGTCCACCGTTCCCGAAAACGCCAACGCAAGCTGCCCTGGAACGGAAAGCGAAAGCGCCGGCAAATCTTCCGCGTGCGCCGGATGTCCGAACCAGGGAGCATGTGCTTCTGGAGCTGCTGCGCCCCGTGTGGATCCTGACCTTCCACAGATCATCGACCGCCTAAAGCAGGTCAAGCGCAAGGTAAGATCCACGTTAAATAACCTGCTTCATCGTTCTTCCAGATTCTCGTTCTCAGTGGCAAGGGTGGCGTGGGCAAAAGCACGGTTACCTCAACGCTGGCCCGCGCTTTTGCTGCGAATCCCAATCGCCAAGTCGCCGTCCTTGACGTGGATATCTGCGGACCCTCGCAGCCGAGAATCTTCGGCGTGGAGGGTGAATCCGTGCACAACAGCGCCGACGGATGGTCGCCAATCTACGTAGGCGATAATGACAACCTTTGCCTTATGAGCATTGGCTTCATCCTGGATAACCGCGACGACCCCGTAATCTGGCGTGGAGCCCGCAAGAACGCCATGATCACCCAGTTCCTCCGCGACGTGGACTGGGGCAAGATCGACGTGCTCCTCATCGACACTCCTCCCGGAACCTCGGACGAGCACATCTCTACGATCCAGCTGCTCCTTCAAGCCGGACCTGTCGACGGCGCCCTTATCGTCACCACTCCCCAGGAAATCTCTCTTCTCGACGTCCGTAAGGAGGTAAGGAGGTAACACACACCATCGAAGATTTCGAAACTTCTTTTAAGGTAAACTTCTGCCACAAGACGAAAGTTCCCATCCTCGGGGTCATCGAGAACATGTCGCAGTTCGTGTGCCCGTGTTGCAATGCTGCCTCGGAGCTCTTCCCCTCTACGACTGGCGGAGCCAACCATATGTGTGAGCAGATGGGCCTGAAACTCCTTGCCAAACTTCCGTTGGATCCGAAGATGGCCAAATCGAGCGACGACGGAAAGAACTTCATCGAAGATCACGCCGAAACGCCGCTCGCAAAAGCCTACCTGGATTTGGCCGAAGTGATCAGCAGCGCCTTTTCCATGAAGATGTGAATTGTTGATTTTGGTAACTTTTATGTTGGACTTATGAAAGATTAGTTTTTGTCCTCAGTTGGATCGGTGAGCATGACAACTTTATCAACGTAAACTCTATTTACAATACACGTTTGAATATTCCCTGAGCTTCTAGATCAGAGCCATCCAACCCTTAAACATCCGCGCCAGGTTCTCAGGATGGCGTGCGTCGTCGATCAAACTGGATGTTTGATCTTCAGGCGTACGGTACGTCAGCTCCAAGAGGTCGATTCCCTGCAGTTTCAGCTTAAATCTGCTTAGCGCAGTCTTCGAAAAGGTCTTTTCAGCGTCTTTGACTTCGTCCTTGATCTTCGAAATAATTCGGAACGAAGAGACCGGATCTGTCAGCAGCAAGTGGCCAATACCGAACAAGACCTGGAAAAGAAGTCTTAAGAGCGGAAACGTTAATTTAAGGCATACACTTGACTCCTCGCGAATCTTCTTTAGAGCGTCGCAGGCGATCCGCTTGAAGCTACCGTGGACGCCATCGAGCATAAGTGGATCCACGAAGTCGCGAGTCAGCCGGAAGGGAACTCTCTCGGGAATTGGGAGCACCCTGGAGCTGTACTCGAAGATCATGCCAAGGTCGATGTGAACGAGCTGGCCAGTTTCGCTGTCGATCAGAATGTTGTTCAAATGGCGGTCGCCGAGTCCCACAATGAAACACACTGAAACCTGGGATTTAATATGGAATCCACGGAAACGGTAACTTGCCAATGGACCAGCGCGCCAAGCTCGTAGTGTAGCGGCGGATCGCTTCTCTCCAGCTCCTTGCAGTCTTGAAACAACCGTAGAAGTAGAATCGGAACACCGGATTAATCTGCCGGCAGAGTTTCTTAAACTCCAACCCGGCTTCCTTGTCATCGGCTATGCTGTTAAGCTTTTCCAGTTCTGATCCAAGGTCGGCCGCAGTCGGGTCGCTAGGGTTGATTTCCTGGTGCAAACCTGATCTCCTATCTTGTCCAATCAAGACTGAACCTGTAAATCATACATGTACAAGAGTATCCTGGTTCGAATCTTACACATCGACTGGGTTCCTTGGCACCACTCGATGAATCCGTGGTCAGCGTTAAGCGGAAGGACGTGATACGTCCGGATTGAAAGAGGATCGTCGGTCGCCACGATCGTCTTCGTTATCTCGAACATTTGCTGGACCAGCGAATCTTGGCGCAGATCTTCTCTCTTCGCTATCAGCTGGTAAACGACGCCGTCGCTTCCCTTAATCTTGATGTACTTTGGCGTCGTCAAGCCACCCGCTTTCTGGCAAAAGTTGCCGACTTTGGAAAAGAATACAAGATCCGAAGTGGAGCAATCGGAATCCGGAACCACCTGAAACTTGATTGTTAGTCTCAAAGCAAAGACTTCAAATCTCACTCGTTGCGTAATGATGGGGATCGGAGCCGCCGTCAACAATGACCGCTTGTTCCATATTTGGAGAGAGTCCAGAAGGAAGTATTTGGTTCCATCCTTATCCCGTTCTCTTCTGAAGAAACGACGGTCTTCTGGATCTGCTTCCGCAAATTGATTGTAGATTCCATGGATTTCTTGGAGCTTTGTGATGATCTCGCGGAGTTTGCTGGACACGCTGGCGCATTCCTTCAAGAACTGAGTGGCGATCTTTGATCTTCTCTGGAAAAGAAACACTTGAAAAAATTTTGAACGTGATAGAAACTACCATAGATTCTCCCGTTTGTTCCCCGGATTTCGCCGTGTAAAAGAAAATGAAGTTGAGAGTGTGATAGGGATACTTCACCAGAACTCGTTTGATGATTCCCTTCATTACGGAACCGATCGGTCCTTCGCTGAACATGTGGCTCGAAAGATGGTTAACGACCGGAAGCCAAACATGTGCTGGGATATGAGCGACGAATCTCTGGAATGAAAACGCTGACCTGGACGAATTTGAAACAAGGCTTACTTCGAGAGTCTTGATCACGTCATTTTCGCTCGCGTTTCTCATCAGGAGCGAAGCCACTCGATAGATTGTGAGTGGGTCGCGGTCGCCTCTACGGAGCATGTC
>KN167378.1:27734-41911 GCA_000757745.1 Steinernema scapterisci
TTTATCTGCTGCAACTCTACGGTCAGCTCCCGATTTGTCCTCCGGTTCAGGTTTCTCTCCCTAAATAAATTAGTTTCAGTTTCAGATTTCGTCAGACTAAACCGACTCTGCGCTGTTAGCTAACGACGTTTCGGCCATTCTATTGAGGACGGAAACGGCTTCTTCCTTGACCTTGAACGCATCTGATTTTATGAAGTCGTCCATTTCTTGATAATCTCTTTCCGCGAAACGCGCGCACATCAGCAGAGCGCGGAGGGCGACGTCGTTCGAAAAGTCCTTCTTCCCCATGAGCACATCTTGTATCTGAATGAATTTGTAAATTCCAGCAATGATAATCTCTCGCTCACCTCCTCGTGATGGAACTTTTTCTCGACAGAAGTATCTGTTTCAGAGAGCAGCATTTTGCACTCGAGGAACATCTCCGAGTTCTTGTGCTTGCGTACGGATTCGGCGGTGTCGGTGAGCAGATTCCTCGCTTTAATAACGTTTCCGATTCCTAGATTTGCCTTCGCCAACTCCACGATGTACTCAACACTCCCAGTCCCTTTGAACTCGTTTTGGAACCCTTCCAAAAGTTTCACTGCCGGCTGAAAACGACAAATTTTAATGAGTTTCGCGTCGTTTTTACTCACAGCGAACGCTCCTATTCGACGGAGATCTTGGCATCTCATAAGAAGTGTTGAGTCCAGGTCTTTACTAGGCCTCTTCGTGCCCTGGGCCAACTTCGCTAGATGCCAGCTAAGAGCTAGATCATGGTGGCCGTCAACTTGAATCACGCCTTGGCTCAGCAGCTGAAGAACTTGAAAGTCGGTGAAACGCTTCACGTTTTCGCTATTTAAGAAAATGTCCTTCGCTAATTGTTCTTGAAGAACTTCCCTGAAAGAGCCAAAATATACGCTGTTTCAGTTGAGGGACTTACAGGTTTTGCTTGACCATTTCTTGGAACACAGTTTCCCCGCTTTTCTTCTTTCTCCACTCACAGTTCAAGTTGAAAAGTGTGGCAAAAAGTCTTTCTTGGTGGCTAAGACCCGTCTTAGGGAATGACGCTCGGTTTACCACGTTATCCCAGTCCGCTAAACGGAGTGCGTTTTCAAAAACGAGATCCCTTGAAAACAACGGCGGATCCACGCGCCGTCCCATAGCGTAGTTGGAATTTGCCATGAACTTGTCGTCGTTATCGACAACCTTAGTCCACTGACACATCTGCCGAAATGTGAATATCCTAAACGCCACATTCATAGAACATGAAATTCGAAAGGAGTAGTCATACTTGGCCTCTTCGAGTTCAACCTCTGGGAGCAGGTGAAGGACAGCGTCCAGATCTTCGAGCCCAATGAATATCTTCGCAAACAATTCGGCCAAGTTCGGTTGATTAAGATAGCCTAGGAAAACTTCGTGTTCTGGCGCTTCCAGATGAAACATTTTTCTGCCGTTGTCGGCAGGTTGGCATAACCTTAAATCAGAGATTAGAGCCCAAAACCTGGAATTTTCAATACCCTGTGTCCATGTAAATATGTAGGAAGAACGATGCATACTCGTGGAGATTCGCGCGAGTCAGGCATTCGACAAAGTGGAGCCAGTTGCGCGTATCTTCGAAGATGAGATCTGGACAGTTCTCATTGAGGACTTCGAAACTCTGAGCGAAGGCTGTTAAATACGCCTTTTGCAACTCTGAAAAGTCGGTTCCCTCCAATTCCAAAAGGTTCGAACAATATTTGCCGATCTCCGCGGTAAAGAACGACCATGCGGTGCCTTCCATTTCGCCGTTGTCCGTCAAGACGCTCTTTACGAGGACGGACAAAAAGATAATTGCCTCGTTCTCACATTCCTAAACGGATAGAACTCTCTTCGCATTCTAAGATTCCGACTCACCTTGGCTAAAGGAAGCAATCCAAAAGCTTTCTTGGTGAAATCTTTTCCCATTCCCCAGATTCTCTGCATAAGGCCAATGACGTTCTGCTCTGGAACATCGGGGTAATTCAGCTCGGCCGGTTCGCTGATTAGCATGAGATGCTGCTTTAAGGCGCTGTAGTGGAAGGCGGGCGAGTAGAAATTCTCTGAATCCAATACGACGAATTCCACATACGACTTGTAGAACGATGGCCCGATACGTTGCGACCAAACAGGATTCCGTTTGAGTGCAACGGAATCCACAATTTCCAGGATCGGGAGCATTCTTGTGCGCACTCCGGGGAACGCGAACCAAATCAACTGGATCCAGCCAAGGCGGCGATGATCTTTAAAAGCTCGATAAGGATTAGAATCAGGAGATTAATACCGTACCGTTTATCCACTCTCGCGAAGCTCGTTGACGAAGATGAACCCAGAAACCTTTCAAGAGAAAAGCTGGTTGAAATTCTGGAATATCCGTCGCATCCTGAAATTAAACATTAAAAAAGCCTGGCGGAACAAACGTTTGCCTACCTCAAGCTGCTGGGCCAACTGTCCGTAAGCTTCTTCAATGCTTGTGCACCCGACTGATGATCCGTCGAGGACTCCTATGTACCCACCATCGAGGCTTTGAAGAAATGCCCACGAAATGGGAAACTGCTGCTTATTCTCAAACACCAGGTCGTAAATGGACCACAAACGGTGTGAGATTTTCTCGGAGGCCGGAACGCTCGTCCCAGGAATCGAGAGCAAAGTCCTTAGGATATCCTCAAGCGCTGTATCGTTGTCGAAACCGTTCTTCAGAGAGTCGGAAACACTTCTCTTGACCATCATCACAACTTGTGATAATGCGAAATCTCGCGTTCTCTCGTTTGCTTCCAGTTCCATCGCGACTTTGAACAATCGGATCGCAGTTGGAAGCCACGTGAGGGCTGACTGACCAGCGAGGACCTGACTTCCATGCTCACGACTGTTTCCAAGAGCGTTCCCATACAGAGTTGTGTAGATATCTGCGTAAAACTGCGAAGAATTGGAAACGGCAACACTAATGGACTTCTGCACGGTTTCCTCCCGCAGATCTCGCGAAAATCTTAAACAGCAAATGTAAACTGGTTAACAGCAAAGAGGACCTTACGATGGTAAGGGGAAAGCAGCACGGAAAAGGGAGACTCCAGTTTGTTCGGTCGGGCAGAACTGGTCAGCGGACAAATCCGCGATTCCACATGTGTCGAAAAGATTGGAAATAAAGCTAAATATCGCTAAAATAAATAAAAAACTTTGCTTTACTTACTTCTCGAACTCCGCATGATCTATGCAATCAAAGATCAAATCGAGGTGATTTTCAGGAAATTGTAGCACGTACGTGGCGCACTGCAATCCACAAAACCGCAGAAAGTCCCAGAACTGAGGTACAAACTTTGCGCAAGTAGCGAAAAGCGCCTTTCTGGGTTGATTGAATAAGCACGGGAGGATGATCTGAACCAACGGATACGCTTTCGGCGTTCCGAAGATCATTTTTATGAGATAAGCAGCTCCGGTGTCGTCTTGAGTCGACAGTGCACTTTCGAATATGCGCGAAACCAGCAACGCGAATGATTCAGCGTTGGAATTCTTGAAGTTGAGATTCGAAGCGAGAGTTCGGGGAGATGTTGTGTCCATCTGCTTGACCAGTGCTGGTGTAATTTCGGAAAACTGAAAAACGAAATATGTAGAGAGCATCGAGGGAAGAATGCAATACATCAGCGTATTTAAGAAGAAACAGAGCCACATCTTCGGTCATAATAAGCTGACGCTGTTCTAGGTGTGTTCTGTAAACAAAGGGAATTGTTGGAGCAATGAACAAATTGGAACTTGCATCAGATCCTTCGTGAACTCCTTCTCGCGCACTGCTCCCATGACAAAGCCGGGTGTTCTGCGAGCGATCTTCATAAGAAGATCACAAGAAATCGCGCACGACCTATAGTGGAAGTCGACAATATCGGCGGCAACATTCTCTTCAAAGATCCAAGGCTCGAAGAAACCTGCTCCCATATCAGCCAGGAGAGGCTCACTGCAGAAGAATATGATCCTGTAGATATCGAGGTTCTTTCTTCTTTTCGCGGCTTCCATCAGGTACCCTTTGAAAGAACTTCCCGCGTTAATCAGATCCAGGCGAGCTCCGAGTAATCGACTAATCTCGTCGTCCGCTAGTTCTTTTCGCAGGCTAGATATCATTTTCTGTTCAATTTCCTGAAAATTATCAGTTAATTTACACTCAAGGCAGTGATATCCTACGTGCAAAACGCTATCCACGGTGTCCATGAACTCGAAATCAACCTGACTCGATTTCAGTCCGGAGTAGAACCGCAAGTAGGTCTTCCACCAATAACTTGAGCCAGAAAAATCGTTTTCCCTTTTCGCGTTTTGTAAAATCGTCGCGTAAACGACTTCGGCGACCTCCGGAATAACAATAAACGCTTTCTTTCTTTCTTGGCGGATTTCTTCAAGGATTTCTAGCGAGTAGAATCTTGCCAAACGCTCTTCGAACAACTCTACAGGACAAGGTTTGACGATCTCGTACTCCGGATGTAGCATCGCTAAGGTAAGGAGCAGATCTCCGAAGTTAACCTCTTTGCTGGGATCGCTTAGTAGTGCCGTGACCATCTGGCAACGGAAAGGCCACGTTTTCGATCCAGAGGAATAATCACTCCCCATGAGGAAATCGTACCTAAACGTGCCGTTTTCGTCGAACTCTTCAGTGGAGAATATCGACCCCACAAGATCGACAGTTTCCTTAGGAAACACCGATAGCCTCGCCACGTTCGACGTAAGGGTTCTAAAGATGTGTTCTCGATTCTCCGGCCACATTTTTACAACTGAAAATAATTATAAGTACACAAAAGTTTGAAGCGAAACAAACCTTCTGGATAAACACACCTAAGAAGATGCGACGCCGTGGCGCAGAGACTGGGGATTGTCAGGTAAGCCAGACCTAGTTTCCACAAATCTGCTACTTGCGTTTGAGTCCAGGGATGAGTTGCACCAGTCAGGATTTCCACAAAACACTGCATGTAGACCAAAATTACGTGGTATCTAAACAATGATGATATGAATGTTGGACCGAAGAATCAGAACACTTACTCCTGCAGGTCTTTGAACCGGAAGAGATGCACCACGACTTCATCGATAAATTCAGGCTGCAGGCGCTTCTTCCAACGTCTTAGAACACTGGCTAGAAGCTGGAGTCGGATGCCGTCGAGGTGCTTCACGTACTCCTGCATGCGGGATTCTTCAGCGTAACTTCTTTTTTTGGGTTTTCCTGCTTGGTGAGTGTTCCGCACGGCGTTTTCTTGGTGCTTCGCCTGGTGGTCAAGAAACAGAATCCGCGATAACAGCGGAAGCCGGTCACTTTCGAGCGCCGTGGAACCGCTCTTGCGTTCTTTCTGGAAGGAAGAGTTTCGCTTGGATCTTACGTCGTTCGCCAGTTTGTCCAAGCAGTTCTCCACGATTTCTCTTCCCTCTTTCATCTCGGAAACCGACTCGAAATGACCATCGGGAACGCACATAGCGAGGTATATCTCAATCACGCGGAAAAGGCTCCACTGAATAAGAAGATGACGTTGAGAATTCCAAATGGCGCTTGCAACACTTACCTGATAGTTTTTCTCGCCCGGGCTCTTTTCGGTCGTGCGGTTCAAGGTAACGAATTCCGACATCGTGATTAAGCAGGGAGAGAAGAGATCGAGAAGTTGATCGCGGTGCTCCAGGGAATGTTCGATGAAGAGATCCGATAGAAGGTCCAAAATTGTGGCTTTGTTTCCATCCACATCACGCTTAAATCTACAATCACAAATAGCTTTGAAATGCTGAGGCACGTGAAATTACTTTTCGCTCGAGCAGATACTCTGCACTCCTTCAAAGATCTTCGAAATTTCTTCCCTCGGGAGCGTTTGTAGCGCATTCTTCGATAGAACAGCGATTAACTCCACCAGATTCGCCGAGCATCGGCTGTTCGACGTGGTGTAGAACTCAACTGCGGAATTCCAGATTTCTGAGATAATGCGAATTGAAGAATGAAGAATATCCGGCCACTTACTCATAAATATTTCGTTTTCCATGCCGATTTCCGCTACGCTGAACTTCTGGAAGAGTTCGCATAGGTGGTCCGCCGCATCATTGAAGAGGTCCACGTTGGCGTCGCGCCAATCTTCGGAATCGAGAAAAAGATTTGCGAAATATGTTCCGCAGGACAGAATGGTCGCCTTCTCTGATGGACCGACCGCCAAGCGATCTGAAGTTCAGAAGCTATTAAAGGATATGATTAGTGCGAAACCCACATTTGGTGAAAACTCGGAGAGCCTTTTGCAGCAGTTTGTGTCCGATAAGAGCGTGGTCGTTCACTTTGCCGAACGTCTTCTTCTTCTTGTTCGCAGAGAACTCCTGAAGAACCAGATCGTAAAATGACTTTCAAGTCGACCCTCACCGATTCAGCTATGCTGAGAACATCTGCGAAAAACTCGCTCCATCTCGGGTGCTCCACGATGCTTAAGTGGAGGTTGCCGCGCTCCAGGATCCTGGTGGCCTTGGCAAGAGCCTCCTAAACAGTGAATCTAATAATAAAACTAAAAACGGATAAAACGAACCAGAGTTTGATTCCGGATCGCTGCTGCCGAGGGTCTGCGGGCCGTTTGCGACCCAGCTGGTTGATGGTTCCTCGGCTTCTTCTCAGCCGTCGGGGGTCCTTTTGCGGCTTCGGAAACGATATTCAGCAGTTCGCTGATCGATTTATTTGGAGAAGCCATCGCGGCGAGTTCATCGAATGGCGAAATGCCGAAACTGTCGACGGCCGAGAACTGTTCGGGTCTTCGACCGGCGCCACTTGATCACGGAGATGAACGGTGGAAGTTTCCAGGAATTCGAAAGTTGTCTATTGGCGCAAAATTTCGAAGAATCTTGGGAAACCGGGGATCCAAGAAGGTTATCAAGGAGACAGACGAGTCCGGGTGCCGTCTCGTTCTTCGTCTGAAGGTTATGGAGACGGAAGATGACGATTCACTGTTACCTGACTGATTCAAACGGTTCAGATCGTCTCATTCTGACGTCTCCAGACGAAGACCACTACGGTCTGAACCGTGACTCGAAAATCCAAAATCCATGACAACCGGTCGGTCATCTGGCCCAGCCTGGCCTGAATCCCGGTCATTTGCGGAACCGGTCTTTTCCGGAACTAGGTGGACACTTGCGGAACTACGCGCAAAGCAAGGTGGACACTTGCGGAACTACGCGCAAAGCAAGGTGGACACTTGCGGAACCATCCATTCCCAAAACCGGTCACTTCCGGAACTTGTATTATTGCGGTAGAAGAGTATTCACAGATCCCATAACCATTTTATTAACCCAAACGATGTAAACAGCAACAAAACAAAGTTAACTCATATAATTGCTGCGGCAAGCCATAGCGACGAGTTGGCGGAGCAGGTCACCAGCAGGGTCGAACTTTTCTACGAGTTCGGCAAGGTGGCGATCGTTCCTGATCGCCTCGGCACGGCGTGACGGAGCAAAGAAAGGAGCCATAGGATCAATCTGCCGGCCTTGGAGAGTTTGGCGAGCTCTTTCATCTTCTTCCTGAAGGGCGATGGAGAGGGGAGGATTGGCTTTTTCGCGGAAGTGATCGCGGAACCCATTGTGCCAGCCCTCAAGACTGTTGTTAGTCCGGCAGGACCCGTCCAAGACATGAGCGTATTGATTCCAACTTTCAGGCGGATACAGTGCGGGACACGAAACGGGAGGATTACCAGTCCACCTTCTAACGTATGTACTCTCGAAGTACCTATAATCAACGGTGAAATATTAGTTTGTCGTCTGGATCAACATCGCAGAACACCACTTATTTCGCGCGGCTGAACTTCGGAGAGTACGATGAGGCGTTCGAATTTGTGAACAATATCTCATCTCGAACAGTTCGCGGCCTTCTTCACGAAGTGGTCGTAGCCTACGCCAAAACCATTGTTGTGGACTACTGTGGCGGCATAAAAAGGTTTTATTGTTTAGCTATACTTGTTTAAAACTGCTGATTCATTTACAGGATAAAGCGGTATAACCTCTTCGACAGTTTCTGTCGATGAAGTACCTCGATCAAGTCAATCGCCGGATGCGCTACAATCTGACCCTTGTCGCGTTCAACGAGACGTCGAAGGCCTTCAGCGGACTAGCCCTAAACTACTTGTTCTTTGAAGCTCTTCAGAAGCTAAAGACCGTTTTGGATTTAACGTCTTTCCAGAAAACGTCCGCTCTAGAGACGTTGTTTGTTCAAGGCCGCTTACCTGAGATTGTGGCTTTACAGCTACCACATAGCCAGAGGGCTCTCATCCCGGCTGCTACAATTGTCTTAACTGGCTGCCGACACTCCGTCGTTTACTTCAAAGCCGTGGTGCTCAAGCTTGTGGAGTCAGGAGTTTTATAACAGGTATGCCATATACCTATGCTGGCTTGTTATTGTTTGTTATGTTTAGTTTTTCGATCTGGGACTCTTCGACAGATTGGCTAGGTTTCATTCTCTCCCTGTGCGTCAAAGCAATCGTTTGATCTCCTCGTACGGCAGCGAATTTTGCTACTATGTAGAAGACTGCTTCTCCGCAGTAAAATCACCTTAAACTAATTATTTTAATGTTTTATAATTTTAGAGTAATCAAGTTTTCTGTCGAACAATGCATCCACAAACTCCTTGCGACATTCGTCGTAACATGACTTGCGAGGTTGCAATTCACAAGGCCGAACACTTCTTGAGAACACGGTTTTATCGTGGTCATCTTATCATCGCCACTACACTGCCCAGCTATACACTGCAACATCCAAACGGAAGCGTGCAAATCACAAACTTTACTCGATTGCCTTATGTTGGTACTGCCCGAAGGTTATGAGATCAAGATCGGAGGCACAAAGATCCAGGATGAGGTCTCCACGCACTTGAGCGTGGCGACCCACGTGAGTTATAAAGTTTGGCTTCACATAACTAATGCTTTTTTAGATGTTACGGTCAACTTTTCTCGTTGAAGATGACGCCTGGATGAATTATGCTTCAAGGATGGGCACGGTCTTGGCCAAGATCAAGAGCCTAGACAAAGCCATTATTGCGGCTGAGTATGTCACGTGGCCTTTGGTAACCGCTATGATGGCAGCCGCCGACGTCCTCCTCACCCTCACAGAGGAGACGACGTCGGCCGAGGTCGAAACCATCAAGAAGGGGTGGAGTGAGGTGCTCCAGTTCTTCTCTGGAATGCAATGGATCTGTAAGTCGCCATTACAAAACTGACATTTCGCTTTTTTAGTGGTTGGAGCCATTCTCCTCTTGCTCTTAGTAGTTTACTGCTTGGGGCAGGTCTTCGTCTACTTCAACCTCCTCCTCCGTTGTTGCCTCTTATGCTGTGGCAATCGCCAGCGTCGCCTCCGCCACCGGGTGCCGTCCGAGGACCCCTACTCCGAGGAAGCTAATACTGTTGTGTAATAGTGTTGTGAAAGATTTAATTATTAAAAGCAAGTTCCGCAAATGACCGGTTTCGTCCGAACCACTGGTTTCTTAGTTCCGGAAATGACCGTTCTCGGAAATGTCCGATTTGGTTCCGGAAAAGACCGGTTCCGCAATTGTCCGGTTTTTTTCGCGGAAGTGTCCGGTTCCGCAAATGTCCGCTTTCCCTGGCCCGCATCACGGAACCTTGAGCGAAATTCAGTTTTTTTATTAGGAGCAACAAGTTCGATTACGACATTTCCTTCGTTCAGGCCGGGATAAACAAGAATCACTGCCGAGTGACCATCGGCTCGCATTCCAACTCGACACCTCGTTTGGTTCCACGGCGATTTTTCGGTCGCCGATGAGTTCGCGGATGCGGATGTGGACGGCGATGAGAAGTGGAGTCGTCGAGCATTACGGCCTTCGGGTGCAGGTAACGGTCATTGAAAAGGACGAAAGCGCGATAGGTTTGAAGGAAGATGATTAGAGCGTTCTTGCAGGTGAAGAATCCCATCGTGTACGTGAAGAGGCCATAGTGGAAGATAAGGTAGAGCCGAACGCAGAGGAACGGAATATCTGAAATGGGGCATAAAGAGAATCGTTATGTGTTTCATAAGGATTTGCTGGACAAATGTCATTTGTTTATCGGCTTTAATTTGGCAATGATAGGTCCCCGAGGGCCGCTTATCCCGAATGGATCCATCCATCTGCAAGCGCTGGCTAAAAAGAATGAATTAGAGTCTTTTTAGATGGCAAACGACTTCCCGGAAAGGGTGAAACATTCCTATTCCCCCGATCCGTCCAAAAGATCAATTTCCCAGAAACATTGATTACCTTGGAGACTGTTTGCCAAGACGATTGCCCAGAGGTCGACGTCGTAGATCACCTGCCAAACTCCCTTGTTACGGTCCAAAATCACTTCTTCGTTGGTTAGCGCCAAACGCATCTTTCTGGCGCGGCTGACGGTAAGAACAAACGGAAACTGGAGGAGACTGAGGGTCCAAACGTAGAGCACGATGCGCTGCAGGAAAATGTTCGTGTAGACCGTCTTCTCCTTGAAAACGTCGAAGAACTCCACGATATCCGAGGACTAAATGGACAATTAGGAAGTTCGAAAGAGTTCTTAATCTCACGATTGCCAGGTACGCAAGGAGAATCTGCGAGACCTGTTCTCGGCTCACGGAACGTCCCTTCGGGAGAATCCATCGATTAAGGATAAGAATGACGAGAAGGAGCTGCTCGAGGAGTTGAAGACGCATTTCTTCCAGAGAGTCTTTCCGTTCATCGCGGTTTTCTGGAATTTACAAACCGTAGGACATGAACTCTCTCAGTTAAGTGACGGTTCGGCCAAACCAACTCTTGAACTGTGCTGACTGTGAGCAGAGATTTCGGGTGTGAACTTCATTTGTCGCTTTTTGTTTCACGAGTTTCTATTTCTAGTTTTCGTAAGTTTCGTGAGTTCGAAAAGCAGAAAATTTCAAATTTGGACTCAAGTACCCGACATTTCTTCAAGATCCGGGCGAAGACTCTTCGGCTGATTCAAGAATAAAATTTAACCTTGACCATCTTTCTCCACGCGCCATTTGCAGATTTCAGTTTCGAGCATCCAGATTGGGGGCGCTGTCGCTAGGATGTAGAGAAGAACGCTGGCCGAGAACCTAAAACTTTCGAGTTTGCAAAAATTCCCCGTCATTCACGAACCATTTCCGCTCGTCCCCAGCTCTCATGATCACTGCATAACCACCTTCAACCAGAATAGCAACCGAGATCAGTGCAAACGACCATACCGAGTTGTCTTTGTGGACTCCGACTGCCTTGAAAACAAACGTGGATTACGGGTATTCATTAATTCGGTTAAAGTAAGTTCAGTGGAGGTTCTCGTTTTTGTTCTCGAGGAATTGGATAGCTCAACGGTTGAGCCTCAATCGTTTTCTTAGAAGCACCTAGTCTCGAATCCGTTTACAGAATTGAAATCCATTGCAAGATTCTCTCTGTTGGTTACCGTGAGCCGAAAGGGGTCCGAAGCAATTCCAAAATCCGTTTATTCCACAAAGGGATGATTCTTGGTTTGTTTCTCCGTAAAGGGGGATAAATTGTTGGTCTTTTAAAACAATGTTTTCTTCGTTCCACTTCGACTCTCGAACGCATTTAAGATTACATCTCAAGTTGCACCCGAGCACTAAACAAACGTCATTGGGGGTTTCTAAAAAAGGGATCCATATCGAAAATCGAACGTCGGACATTCTCATTACCAAATTTGCATGAGATGTTACTGGAACCATGGCCATCAATAAAGAGGATTTTGAGTGTTCCGATTACTGCCAAACCAACCTGCCAAATGGTGGCGATGGAGTGCACGATGAAGAGGATCCTGGCCAAGATTGCCCTGGCGATGTTGATCAGAAGCGAGTGGCCATCACTGGAGATCTCCACGACGACACCGTCGTTCGTGGCTATTTTGGAGTGCCTCCGATGCTGATGGTGCGGCCGCATCGCAAACTCAAAAACAGAAAGAGTTAGTGAGCTGCGGATAAAGTGACTACGGAGTCCCTAGGGGGCCATAATCGCAAAAATCTAGCACGAGAAGACTTTTGCTAAGAAGGCGCGACGAAACATCAGCCGTAGAAGCGCTTCAAAACAAGAGGAATATTCCACCGCAGCACTCGTCGGGAACTCTAAAAATTGTTTAAATGGGCAACAGAGGAAGTGCAAAGCGTTCAGCGGAACTTAATCTCGAAAAAGACAAACGACTCGGAATCCTCCCACGCATTAAGAGCTAAACGAATTGTGCCGAGGAACGCATCTTATATTCGATCCGAGGTCTCTCTAGGGACGGACTAGATGGCACTTCGATACTCCACACCACTTCACGAACTGCGAACTTTCGATTTTTCTAGGCATTCAAAACGTAACAATAAACTATTTTAAATGGTTAGCGATAGCGATCTTGCTCGCTTCGGCGGCGAATAGGCGGCGAATGGCTGCGGTCGACGAACGGGCGATGGTCGCGGTCGCTCGGCCATGTCGGATCCATGAAGGGGCGATCGGCGAGAACGCTACGGAGCTCCACTGGCCGCTCCCGGTACGCTTGACGAGGGGCGTATGGTTCCGAGCTTGGACGCGGGCGGCCGTACGGATCTTGACGGCTAGAGGACGGATAGCGTGGCGGGTTGCGGAAGACTGGCGAACCCCAGCTGCTGCGAGGATCGCTTGGAGGCTGCGATACCTCGTAAGACGGACCCAGGAACGGGATTTCGCTCCCGCGCGTCTTACACTAAAACATGCGGAATAAGGCCTGAAATTACAATGAATGTGACTTACATCAGCGATCGTGTGGAGGATCGCTTGAACGGCCTCCGTTATGTGGCCCACGGTGCCTTCCACGTTGACGAGGCGATCCGTAGAACGGTGGAAGCGCTCGCCGTTGATGTTGACGGCGGCGCTGATCTTGCCCCTCAGGTTCTGGATTGTTTCTCCGCGATGGCCGATCAGCTTCGCCACAACGGAATCGTGGAGGAGGAGGCGAATCTGCTCTCCCGATCCAGTGAAACGTTTCTGTAAAGCTCAAGTTTCATACATCTGCGTAACATATAACTATTCTTCCTAATCGAGCCCATACCCCACCCAGAAAGCCCAGAAAGCCAATGCCCGCTTGATACCAAAATAGAAAGAAAACAACTTACGTCCTTCAGGTGGCCGAATCCGTAGTAGATGGCCCTGACGATGTCTTCAATTTCGGCCTCGATCGTCAGGACGCGGAATCCGTAGGCCTTGTTCGATGTGATCTGGAGCCGCGCATTGAACTGAATTAGCCAGAGTTTAAAATGCCATCAAGCACACTCAAAACTTACGTCTTCTTCGGCCTTCATTATCGCGGCTCCATTTCTTCCGATGAGGGCGCCGGCGTTCTCCTCGTCGATCAGGATGCGGCACTTCATCTCGCCGGTTTCTTCGCGCCGGAAGCGCTTCATTCGAGGCGAACGCGCCTCGTCCTCCGGTGACACGCTTCGGCTTCTTTTGATCACCTTGCGTTCCATTTGAATCTGAAAATTGAAACATCATGTTCACAAATCATGGAAAGCACGAGGATTTCATAGAACCGCACACACCGAACCAGAAGCGAAACTAAACCGAGGAATCCTGCGCAACTGGAGAAATCAAACGAACGGCTCCTTTGCTTAGCCACTCAACGCGCCAGTCGTCCCAGAGCAACCATTCCTCGTGCACTCGAGCTGGAATTAGAGTTCGAAACTCGGAAAAAGCCAAATCCAACAGAAATCGTTCGATCGTTCAACCGAGAAATCCCAAACTGTCGTTCGCTGTGGGAACCTCGAATTCAAAAAAGTTTCGCGTACTTCAAACGAAGATTCTTTTAAATAGAACTCGAGTTCCTTCGAGCTCTGAGTCCACGAAAACCCAAGTTTCCAGCTTCACTTCGACCTCCCGGTTACGCGACATTTGGGTAACAAAACAGGACATTTGGGTAACGCTGCGACATTTGGGTACCGGGACATTTGGGTAACACGATCTTCAGGTAACTAAGAGACTAGGTACTACCGCTACATGTGTACTCGCCGATTTCCGGGCAACTCGCCGGAAATACCGTTTGCCGAAAATTTAGCCATGGGATTTTGACGCCAAATCGTGTCAATCTAAGCTCTCTGTTAGTTGACATATTTTACAAGGTTACGTGACATATTCAGGTTTGCAAATGTGGTTCCAAGTCTACACGCCCAAGCTATGGTATCCGTATCCCTACACACCCCGCTGCAGAAATGTGTCGCCTCAAGCCTAAAACTTC
>KN167378.1:41921-54293 GCA_000757745.1 Steinernema scapterisci
CACTCTGTCTGTAAGCTAAAACAACTAAAAGAAAGCTCAGATTGACACGGTTTGACGTGAAAACCCATGACTAAATTTCCGGGGAATTGTTTACCACAGGAGCAGCATCCCACCTTAGCCGAACAAGTTACCCAAATGTCGTGCTACCCGACCTCCCGACGGGCCTCTCTGGCCACGTCGCCTTCGAAATCCACGTTCGCCTCTTCCATGCTGCTCTTCTTTAGTTCCACTTTGGGCGAGAACGTGTCTAGCAGACAGACATATATGTGCTGACGTTTCAGAGTGTCTCGTAGACATCATTTGTGACTTTTTCGGAGTGTATAGCGGTTGTTCGTCGGAATCGCCAGAACGCTGTCGGCGAAGGAAATGGAGATTCGCTTCTGTTTGGAGTGAAACTGGTGGTTTTGTGCCGCAAAACCGTGAATACACCTGGGTGGAAGCATTTCGAGCTATTTATTACACCGTTCACTATCCATATGATCTTCTTTGGTACCTTATCTTATGAGAAGTGCACTTTGTTCGCGGAGTTGCGAGTTACTTGTTTCAGCATGTTGTATAAATCGTTTGTAACTTTTGTTAGTTGTATTTCAGATCGTCTTCACTACTGATTGACTTCCAGGGCACAAGCGCTTCCTCAGAACTCCAGCTCACTTCATCTCTTCGGCTCTTCCAACCCAGGATTTCGTCAATCCAACGCTGACCACCGGTGGACGCGAACGACTGTCAGTTCATGTCACCGCTTGGTCCCAACGCGATTTCCATCTAGTCCAGCAAAATTCGTATTTCGCTTTTTTGAAAGCGACGCTTTTCCCGATGCTGGCCAGCTCTTTTCTATCCTCGTTCGCTGTGTAATAGATTCGCGTTTACGAGCTTTGTTGGGAAAGTTTTGTTTTTCAGAGAAAAAACTCAGAATCGGAAAAGAGGAGTGGTTGCCGAAACCATCGTGTTTTCCGTCTTAAGTCCGCTCGCCGTGAAAGTTCGCGCGTTTTTTTGCTTGTCTTGCTTTCACCCAATTGACGTGTATTTGTTTCAGGAGCAGCTGTATTCCCCCAATTTTGGAAGGTAAATCGTCTTCAAGATGACGATCAGCAAGAATAACAAGATGATGGCCCACCTGAACTACCGGATGAAGGTAGTGTTGCAGGACACCAGAACGTTTGTGGGATATTTCAAAGGTAAGCATTAAGTTGGTTTCGTTTAGTCTTATTTCCGTTCTTACAGCCTTTGACAAGCACATGAACATTTTGCTCGCCGACTGCGAGGAAATCAGGAAGATCAAGCCCAAGCCGGGAAAGAAGGTGAGCGACGGCGAAGAGAAGCGCATCCTGGGACTTGTACTTCTCCGCGGCGAACACATCGTCTCCATCTCCGTCGACGGACCTCCGCTCAAGGACGACGATGCCATTAAGATCAACAAGGCCGGAAACTTGGGAGGAGTTGGCGTGGCGAAGCCTGCCTCCCGTGGCATGCCCATGCCGCCTGTTCCAGGAATGCCCGGAGCTCCTCCTGGACTTCAGGGAGCAGTCCGCGGAATGGGTGGACCCGGAATGTCAGCGATGGCTCCGCAGCCCGGTTATGGAATGGTATGTTTTTGACTCGGTTTACTCATATAATAATCTCTACTTTTCAGCCGATGCCTCCCATGCGCCCTCCTGGTCCTCCCGGAAACTACTAATCCTTTGACCCAGTTGGGTCGCTTAAATGATCCTCATTGTTAATTTGGTTGTTGTATTTTTGTGCCGATGAATAAAATGTACAGCGGGATTTTGTCCGTAGTTGCAAGAGCGTTTGGGTTCACAAATCCCAGTTATTGCTGATGTCGTTTGTGAGGCGGATCACATTTTGTTCTGTGTTAAAACTGTTGTTAAGTTGAGTGATTGTTTTAAGGTACACACGACTAGGATGCCACCCAAGAAGAAGGGAGAAGAAGTGGAGCGCGCTCCTCTTATGGGCCGCCTTGGCACCAATTTGAAGGTGAGGGAGAGAGTCCGCTTGACCGATTCTTACAGGCTGTATTTGCAGGTCGGCATCCTCGGTCTTCCCAACGTCGGCAAGAGTACGTTCTTCAACGTCCTCACGAAGAGCGAAGCCCAGGCCGAAAACTTCCCCTTCTGCACCATCGACCCCAACGAGAGCCGCGTCGCGATCTCCGACGACCGCTTCAACTGGCTGTGCGAGCACTACAAACCAGCCAGCAAGGTCCCGGCCTTCCTGAACGTCACCGATATTGCTGGTTTGGTGAAGGGAGCCTCGGAAGGCCAGGGACTTGGAAACGCTTTCCTGTCCCATGTTTCCGCCTGCGATGCCCTCTTCCACCTTTGCCGCGCCTTTGACGACGACGACGTTACTCACGTCGAAGGTTAGTTTTTTAAATCTTGAGTTCTTGTCTCATTAGATTCTTTTTAGGAGATGTCAACCCCGTCCGCGATCTTGAGATCATCGGAGACGAGCTCCGCATGAAGGATATGCAGTACCTCGAGGGCGCCATCGACCGTCTTGAGAAGCTGGCGGTTCGTGGAGGCGACAAATCCAAGAAGCCCGAGTACGACGCTCTAATCAAGGTCAAGGGGCTCCTGGAGGAAGAAAAGAAGGCCGTGAGGCTAGCCGCCTGGAACGAGAAGGAAATCGAAGCCCTGAACAAGCACCTTTTCCTGACCGCGAAGCCCATCGTTTACCTCGTCAACCTTTCGGAGAAGGACTATATTCGCAAGGTAAGTGTTTCGGGATTCGATTTGGTCGTATTGAGTTTATTCGTTTTTAGAAGAACAAGTGGCTACCCAAGATCAAGGCTTGGATCGACGAGAACGATCCAGGAGCAGTTCTCATTCCCTTCAGCGGCGCCCTTGAATCCAAACTTTTGGATATGCCCGAGGACGAAAGGCAGACTTATCTGAAAGAGGTTCGTGTGGTTTCTGATTTCTGCGATTAATCCCTGGTCACTTTCAGCAGCAGTGCACCAGTGCTCTGGACAAGATCGTCAAGACCGGATACAAGGCCCTCCAGCTAGAGTACTTCTTCACCTCCGGCAAGGACGAAGTCAAGGCCTGGACCATCCAGAAGGGAACCAAGGCTCCCCAAGCCGCTGGCCGCATCCACACCGATTTCGAGAAGGGATTCATCATGGCCGAAGTATGCAAGGTCGCCGACCTGATGGAACTCGGCAGCGAAAATGCCGTGAAGAGCGCTGGCAAGTACCGCCAACAAGGGCGGAATTACGTGGTCGAGGACGGCGATGTGATCCTGTTCAAGTTCAACGCCGGAGCCGGATTGACCGCCGCAAAGAAGAAGTAAAGATTTTTGTTATCGGATGTTGTTTTGTTAAATCAGTTTTTATTAAATTCGCACATTTTCTCGGTTGACTCGAAGTCGGCGAAGCCCTCTCGGGGGCGGACCTCAGCGGCAACGCGCCACCTATGGCTGAGGATGGATTTTTCGCGCCACCTCTCCGGTTGGCGAGCGGCGATTCACACTCGCGTTTGTCCGATCGGGGCGGAAAGACCGAAAAGGCTGAGCAGAACACGCGGCGACCTATCGCCGAATTCACGTTCTATTTAGGAGAATGTTCCACTTGATCTCTTCTGCAGTTCTCCCCTTCTAAGAAGCGACGCGCGTGAGTCGCCGATCCGGGAGGTGAACCCCGTGGTCCACGTCGAAGGGGGTCGCTTAACGAAGGCGCTGGATCACTGGGTTACACTCTCAAACTTTCCACGTTTGATCGGTTTCCGAAGTCAAAACGGGCAAACCCTGAGGTGGGCGATTAAATCAACCGTTTGGCGGCGGCGTCGGTAGGCGGGAAATCCTTTTGGGGCCACGCCTCGAGATGGGAAAAACTGACATCTTTGAATGAATTATTGAGGCGCTGTCAAGGGTCACAAAGTTGGGACTGAAACACGTGTAGAGGCGAGGTACTGTAGGAACAGAGCGTAGATTGGAGGAGCAACTGGTTGGGACTTCTTCTTTCCTTCGGGGTCGCTGTTGACACCGCTGGACGCGAAGGGCGAGCAAACGAAGGAAGAATTCTGTGTTGTTGTCGAATTGTGTCGTCGACTTCTGTTTCTGTTTGTGGCGGCCGCAGAGCCCTTGCCTTGCGCCAGCCCTCGGCAGGGGCGTCGCATTTGAAAGATCGTTGGCGGCGGCCGTCGGAGGCCGACGGAGAACAAAGCGGGGATCGAGAGCGCGCGAGGGAGGCGAGAGAGTCCCCACACCCGGTTTTCTTCGTCGATCGATGCGTTTGGCGCGAGCTCTCCGCACGAAGCGCCGCCCTGCCGCGTCCCGATTGGCAGGCCGGCGCTCTCGCAGTGCTTTCGGTCGCCGATCCCTCCCATCGAGCGCGCGTCGTCCATTCAGGCCGCCTTCACCTTTGCCTCGCGAAGCTTTGACTGAATTCTCGCGTGATTGTGGTGTTCCACATCGCTCCTCCCGGTTACGACACGACCGCCCCCGTTCTTCGCCTCCTCCTCCTCTCCACGCAGCTTCCTTCGCTGCCTCGCCGTTGCCTCTTCCGAAATGGCCGATTCACCTCTGATTCTGCCGAAACCTCCCGAGACCTCCGGAGGGATCCCAGTTTCCAGTAGCGCCCCTCCCCAGCAACAGCAGCCTCAGCAGATCCAGCTGATCCAGCAGCCGGCCGGGGCTCCCGGGCAGCCTTACCAGTTCATCCTGCCCTCGGGAGCTCCAGCTCCTGGTCAGCAGATGCTTCTGATCCAGGCTCCACAGGGCATGAATGGTCAGGCGATGCCTGCCACGACCACTTACGTGCTCCGCCCGGCCGAAGGCGCCGTCGCCCACAACGGCGCTCCCCAGCAGGTTCGTTGCTTTTTGTTTCGGGGCAAACTTGAACTGAACTCTCTCTCTCTCCTAATCAATCGATCGACGTCACCGGCGTCCCCGACGTCTTCTTTTATCAAAAAACGGCGACTGTCGTGATCTGTTCGATACCAGCGCCGGCTCCCGTAAACACCAATTACTATTTGTTTCAATCGGCTTGCTTCTAACGTTTCCTCGTTTCAGATCGCCTTCATCCAGTTCCCCGTTTCCAATGTCGCCACTGTGCCGACGAGCAGCCACACGGAGCCGCAAACGCAGGTCATGGAAAGCGGGAAACAGATGACCTCGCTGAACAACGTGCAGCTCATCACGCAGCAGCCAGCGGTGAAGATGGAGCCCCAGATGGACCACCACATGATGAACCAGGGTCCTCCGCAGCAGGCGATGCGTGGGAGTGCGATGACACAGCAACAGCCAGTGCAGGTGCAGCCTCAAACGGTCCAGCAGATTCCTCAGCAGCAAATGCCGCCCGTGGTTCAGCAGCAGCAGCAGCAACCCCAGAATCCTCCTCCACCCCAGCAGCAGCAACCCCAACAATCTCAGCCCCAGCAACAGCAGCAGTTCAACAACTCCCAGTCCATGCCGCCGAAAATGAACGGAGCCACAGGACAACAGAAGATCACGCTAGGTATTGCGAAATCTCAAATTTGCGTGAACATGAACAACATCTTCAGGAAATCTGCACTTCTTGCAAGACCCGAACGACCCCCAGAAGTGGATTATCACCAATGAGAACACAACGGCGAATCCGCCGACGCCAACCACGATGTCCAACCACAACTCCTCGAATCAGCAGATGGCGCAGCAGCAACAGCAGCAGATGATGACCCCCAACAACGAGTACAACTCGGATATGGGTTCCGGAGGATTCAAGAAAACTCCTAAGCGTTCGGCTTGCACGTGCCCGAACTGCTCGAATTCCTCGAATACCCCAAGAATGTAAGTGGTTGAGAGTTTTAGATTTTGCGGATTTGGGAAGTTGAAGGGATTTAATCAGGAAGCAGTGAGGGGAGACAAGGTTCCTTCTCCAGTCCATGCCGCCGAAGGTCGGCAGTACGGGACAGTTTCGCGAGAACTTTTAAAGTTGAATTGAAAATATATCAGTGTGGGATTGCGGGAAAGAAGTCCGATCGGAAGTTCGGAATCAGCACCTGCAGTTGCTCATTGCTTTACCTTTGCTCACTGAAACCCCTCCCCGTTGATCTGAAAGGTCTGCTAACTAGATAGTGGAAACCAGAGAGCAACCTTAGGTTGCTCTCAGCGATGCTTCAAGCAACGTGCATGACCACAACCACACAGATCCAACAGCCTAACTTCCTCATTTCCAGGTCGGACAAACCTCGGCTCCACATCTGCCACCTCTGCCAGAAGACCTACGGCAAAACGTCGCACCTCCGAGCGCATCTTCGGGGCCACGCCGGAAACAAGCCGTTCGTCTGCGACTGGCCGATGTGTACGAAACGGTGAGTCCGTTTATTAATTTAACTATTATTTACAAACACATACATTACATAACAATGAAATAGTTAGATAAGTTAGATCTAGTTGGAAATTCTTGGACGACGAAAAGCTCGTCCAGGTTGCTTCTTCGGTTGTCCGTGAATCGCCGTCATGTGGTTACGCAGGCTGTTGCTGCCCGTGTACAGCTTCTTGCACTTGGGGCACTTGAACTTCAGCCCGCGATGACACGTCATTACGTGCTCGTGTATGTGCCTGGCCCATCCGAATTGCTTCTGGCATGGGCCTTCTGGACATAGGAAGCGTCCTTGCACATCTCGATTATTCTTCTTTCCTTCGAGGGTCTGGCCGTTCACGTGGTTTTCCACGTAGTGCTTAGCGGCTTGACAGCTTCCCTAATTCGAAATTTGCTTTCAGATTCACGCGGAGCGACGAACTGCAGCGCCACAGGCGGACGCATACGGGTGAGAAGCGGTTCACGTGCAGCCAGTGCGCGAAGAAGTTCATGCGCTCGGACCACCTCTCGAAGCACGAGAAGACGCACTCGAACACTCGCACTGCCGTGCTCCGCAACAACTCCGACGCCCAGCCGATGCTGAGCAGGGCCATGTAACCTCCTGCCTTCCTGCGTCCACCTCGCCTTCCTCGGCCTCCGTCCGTCCGCCTTCTCTTTTTCCGGCTCCTTCGGGTACACACCAATGTAGAACTGTTCGAAGTTTGTTACCTCAGGTGCGCAGCCGCTGTTCGGGGTGTTTAATTCGGGTACCTCCTCCTCCTTCAAAGTGCTTATGCGTCCTCCGCGGAGGGCCAACTGCTTCTACTTATGTCACTACTGTATATAGATCACTCCCACAACAATTCGAGTTTCCATCTTGTCGACGATAGTTGTTTATAGATGTCTCCATGATTCCCGGCAGATTGGTTATGCATGTTCGTTGTTTCATTGCCCCCCGCACGGCGAAAAATTCAATAAAAGATATTTTCCGCTCGCGGTTTTCTGGAAAATGCTGGGACCACCCTGGTGGAAACAAGTAACAGGAGTCCTCCCGAAGAACGTCTTCTCGCCTGAAATGCTGAAAACGGGTCACATAAGCAAAAAACGCCTGGTGAAAACGACGAGCCGAATCACGAGTTTTTCAGGATTAGGGAGAACTCTGACGGGAACCCGTTTCACCACCTCTGACCGTTCTTTGCGGTCCGCTCTTCTCAAATCGCCCCGACTCAAATCGATTGTTAAACAAATGAATTATGACGCGCGCCAAATGGCATATTTCCTCTTCTCCTAAAACCGATTTCGCTTGTGAACTGATTGCAGACGCTATTTGATGTCCAGTTTGTGCAGAAGAGTCGGGAGCAACCAGCAACGGTTGCATACTGGGAACATGCCACACGAGATTCGTCACAGTTCATCATGGGCCGATGTTTGGATCAGATTCGGAGATGCGGTGACTCAGAAACACAACAATCCCTTGTTTCGCTGCAAGATTTGAGGGAGATTAGGGGGGAAAGCGATGGAAGCGATGAATTGTTAGGCGACAGGCTTATTCGATGAGTTAAATGGACTTCGAATCTCGACTTGTGGACACGAAGAAGGGTCTTCCAGCGTGGAGTTTGTTGATGTGACGTGAGCTGACCGCGATCCCGCAAGTTCTGATGGAGCCCGCCCGTGGGCCGCTTGTAATCCTTTCGATCGGCCTGGCTCAATAGGCCTATCGATCAGTGGGCCATTTCGAGTCCGGACCGTTGCGGGCGAGCGAGAGCCTCGAACACTGGTTTAGGCCATGCGAACTGTTTCTCACACGTTCTCATCGCGTGAGCCTAAAATAGCCGAGTCGAAGTTGCCCGCGCTATCTGCGGTCGAAAAGCCCAAACTGCGCGTTTTCAAGGGGCCAGCAGAGGCGATCGAGGTTTCGTTCCACTTACTCGCCGCGATTTTGGTGATGGTGCCGCCCACTTTCCGCCGTTCGCCGCCGCGTTGTGACAACGATAACTGCGAACATTATGAGGACTGTTTAGGACTTAGAAACGCTTATTTCAGAATCTACTCAAATCCACGAAATCAGTGTTTCAGCGTACTAATATGCATATATGTGTGTAGTTTTCGCGGCGCCAAGCAGTTTTACATGTCATTTAAGCTGACTTTAGGATGTGCGCGTTTAGTGACCAAAATCCGTCCTTTGGCCTTCATTCATCCCTCTACGTCAGAGTTCCTTTAAGTGCTTACTTTGGCGATTAGGAATTCTCGCCGGGCGATGTAAATATCAACATCCTTCCTCTTTCCAAGTCAGTAGTGTTTTTGCCCCCGACCACCCGCGCGGACTCGTCCATGGAAAGGACAGATTTATTAAAAGTGTAAAAGCGATTTTCAAAGAAAATACATTTGTTGCGATAGGAAAAGGAAAAGTCGAAGTGTACTCGTCGTTTGTGGGTATTCAGTTGCCACCGGATTCGGAGATCGGAGAAGTTTGAGATCACGAAGAGAAGAGGGTATTTACAGGACAGAGAAGAGAAACGGGAACGAGAGGGATGTTATCCAGTGAGGGGGTGCCACTCGGCGATTTGACGTCGCGGATTCTGCCGGGATTGTTGCCAGTGGGCGTTGGCTGAAATGGAGAAATGAGAAGAATCTCCGGTGTGACTCCAAACGCATTCGGATGCGTGGGAGACCTGGGAAGTAATTAGATCAACTCTTAGGCGACTGCTAACGGCGAAGATCAATAACTCTATTGAACGGCCCATTAAAGACTAGACGTAGAGCCAATTCCAACGTCGGTCGATCTCCTTATCCTCGTAATTAAATCACTTTGCTTCGCGTTAACATCTAAATGGGGAATATCTCCAAGTCACGCTTGGTAGTTCTTTTCCCACGCGAACTCGACTTTCAGAAAGCGCCTTGGTCCTTTTGCTCATTCTTCGGCTCTCCTCCAGCCGACATTTAAGGTGATTTCCAGTTTCCCTGAACTTCAAGAACTTTGTGCAGTGGAGCAAGCTAATTTCCGCTAATCCGTCAAAAGACATTAATTAAAAGCGCGCGCATCGGTGGTTTCCTAATGATCCCCCAAGGGACTCTTCGGCCAGATTCTCGCCGAACTCACCGTCATCGATGACGCAGCGCGCCATCACCTCGTTGCGTGCCACGCGGTCCCAGTCCAGAACGGCGATTTCGAAGCGGATCGCCGAGAGATCGGCTTCGGCTGTCGACGGTAGGTCGAAGACAAAGGATTCGTTGTACACCGGCGCCAGGGTGCGCCGCTTCACTTGACTCTTCTTCTTGCAGATCCGCTTTCCGTTGTACAGCATGTAGATCTTGACGTAGGGATCTGAAAGTAGCGGGATTACCGTAATCCAGCCCAACGTCCACTCACCAGCCATTCCGGTTATATCGAATTTGGGGAGATCTTTGATCTTAAGGATGACTACCGTAACCCGACTGGTGGTCGGCTGGTAGCAGAGACTCAGAAGCACCTCGCCTCGCTGAGTTCCAAGATCCGATCCGCGGCCGCCGAGCGTCAGTTCCACATCCTTGTACTCTTCCAAAGCGAGGTTCGCGTCCTTGAGGGAGTACACGGCCTCAGCAAGTACCGTATCCCGACTGTATCTGTCAAAAGCCACAACCTAAATCAGATTTACGTGTGAATCTCCCGAATGGCCCAATCAGCAGCTCACCGCAAAGTGGAGGCTCGTGGTGGCAAGGCGGTCCGTTCCGATGCCATACATCGTGAACTGCTCGTCGTAGGTCGGATTCCGCGTCGCCTTCATCAGGCGCGTCTTCACGCGGTGTTCTTTCTCCGGCAAAAGCTGGAGTTTCACGTAGGGGTCTAGAAGGCATTGGCCATCGGGGGCAATCAGGAGTTCCGGGAGGTCGCGGCATCCGACGACGCCAATCTGAATTATTAATTGACCTTCGCTGAGGATATTTTGCGAAAGCCGAGGCCGACGGAAGCTAAGAGGAACTCTCGTTCCGTTCGAACGCGCCGGAATCACAAAAGGGCAAAAACTCACTTGAAGGGCCGAAGTTTGCGAGTCGTAATGGAGCGAGAAGTTGAGGAAGCCACGTTCTTTCCCGAGTTGGCTCGTGGAGAGCTTCCGAATTCCGCCGACGGGTTGCGGCGGCGTGAGTTCCGAGGGAGAGTGGAAGGAGCACGAAGAGCTCGATGAGCAGTACTCGGAGCCATGGGGACTTTGGACCGGACTTGTCGCGTTCTTGAGGCCTCGCGGACCTGGAAAGGGCAACTTGAGTACAGGACACAAAACCTTCGAGGTGACCGGGTCTTTGACATTCACGGAACACTCTTAATTATCTTCCTCGTTTGCACTTCCGGCCTCGCGACCTCTCCTCCTCCTTGTCCTAAATCCTCGAGTCCGCCTCGCCAGGTGTTCTTGAGCGCCGCGCGTTCTCGGCGCCTCCGGAGTTTCGAGAAAACAAAAGTGCACCGTGGGGCACAAGATTCCTCGCGCGTCGAAAAGTCGTTTCGTGAAGACAAAAGAGGGAAATTGGGTGTTCATGAGTCCCTGCATTACCGTATCCCCAAGCCACTGAAGAGCGCTTTCGCATGCGCAGAACGTGAGTCACCGCCGAAATGCCGAATCCATCCATCTCCGATTGTTTTTGTCGCTAATGACATGCGGGAAATCGGAGAAACGGCGGAAGCTTCGTCCAAGAAACGCCGAACGCCTGCCTCTTCGTCGCTAATCGAATTAGCGATTCAATTTTCCGGAAAAAGCGGCGGCGCCACTTTTGACGCGTCGTTCCAAGAGCGCGTTTCGAGTGTAATTTGGAGGATGAACCCTCGAGGCACAGAAAAAGGCGACTCTCGGGCTCCCGCGGCCACGTTGGCAACGGAGACCCCTTTCGAAGGCCGAGCTCGCAATTTACGTCATTCCACTAGCGCGTGACAATAAAAAGAGGATAATAATCGGCGTGGGTCGAGGGATACGGTAGTTGGCCCCCAAAGTTCCCGGAATCGAACGTACCTTTTACATGGGCCGTCTTCAGAGGCACCACGGGCGAATGAGAGATCAGCGGAGATTCCGCGGTGAAGCGCCGGTGCGCCGTAGAATGCCGCTGGCGCCGACTGTAAACCAAGCAGATGGAAACCGCGACAAGGGCCAAAAGACCTCCGGAAGCCAAAACGATGGAGAGCACTGAAAGGACGTCGTAGATTCTCTTGGATCCGCGATTTTGGCTTACCAGGGGTCGACGTGCCGGAGGAGTCGAAACCTCCGCCGTCCGAGGAGGCGACCATTTTCGATGAATAGGGGAGCTAGGCGTCCGCGATAGGGGACAACCGGCTGGGCTAATGCGTTCTGGCCGCGCGCGGCCCGATCAATGCCGCCGCCTCCGAGGAGCACGCGAGGAGAATCCGAGGCGGAGCTGCTGGACGGCGCCGACTTCGGCCGAGGCTTAGAACGCGGCGGAAACGAGGAATATGATTAAATAGGGAGCGAGGGGCCAAGCGGCATTCCGACGCTGCGCGTAAACAATTTGCCTCCGTCGATCGGAACTCCGCCGCAATCGGAGGGAGAAAAGCGGGGAAGAGGACGCGCAAGGCTTCTGCCAGTCCTCTCCAGGCTGTTTACGCGCCGTTTACAAGCTTTGTTAGCTTTTTGGCCTCTTTAGGACGGAGAGAGACCGTGGGGTTGAAAACAAATACCACGAAAACATGAACTTTGAGATTTCCCGTTTCGACTATACAGCGAAGGTGATTTACCCTCAAAGAGGACAGGGTTTTTCGTTTTGCATCTGAGCGCTTTGTCCTTGAGTTCAAATTCGAAAAGTGAAAAAAAACAGGAGATAACAGAATTCAGAGTAATTATCTGTGTGTGCCCTTTGGATCTGTTCCAATACAACACTCTCATGGAATTTGGTCGGATTAGGAGAAGAGTGAACCTGACTTTTTCGCTTTTGCTGAATAGTCCGTAAAATTTTATTAATCGCCATTTCAACTTCTCTCATTTTTCTAAGAACGTCAATTTATAAACGTCACTTCCTCTTCTAATCCTGAACAAAGAGCTCTGAAATCGTCCACATTTCTCAACAATTCGTGCAGAAATCTTTGAAAGGAAACCGAGAAATCGAGAGAAATC
>KN167379.1:7234-19631 GCA_000757745.1 Steinernema scapterisci
GGTGGCCACCGCGAACGGCGAAGTTCCTCTGGACGAAGACGCCAAGATGAGTTTCCAAGACGCCTACGACCACTTTGGAAACAACGGAAGACGCGTCATCGGCTTTGCCCATACGACTTTCATTGCCAATGGGGACACAAAGTTCCTTTTCGACTCTGTAGAAGTCAAGGGTGTGAACTTCCCCTTGGAAAACCTACGATTTGTCGGCATCTCGGCCATCATGGATCCTCCGCGACCTGATACGGCTGACGCCATCCGCCAATGCAAGCTTGCCGGGATCAAGGTCTTCATGGTCACCGGCGACCATCCTTCGACTGCCACAGCTATCGCCAGAGAGATCGGCCTTATCGGAGAACCGGAAACCATCGTCCACAAGGGCCACAAGGTGAACGTCTCAAGGACTCTGGAAGATGGAGCTTTTGTGGAGAAGAACTGGGCTACGGTACATGGGAAGGATCTGCCCGCAATGTCGGAAAGTGACTGGGATGAGCTGCTCAAGAAGAAGTACCTCGTTTTCGCCCGGACGACGCCAGAACACAAGCTGATGATCGTAGAAAACTGCCAGAAACGAGGGGAGATTGTTACCGTTACAGGGGACGGCGTCAACGACGCACCGGCTTTGAAGAGAGCAGATATTGGAGTTGCGATGGGAGTCACAGGTAGGTCCAATTTCTCCGAAAATTGCCTTAAAATGGCCAAACTTTAGGCAGTGACGTAGCCAAGCAAGCTGCCGATGTGGTCCTCATGGACGACAAATTTGCCTCCATCATCCACGGAATTGAGGAAGGCCGGCTCCTCTTCGACAACCTCAGGAAATCCATCGCCTACACCCTTACTCATTGTGCTCCATGCGTGGTTCCCATGCTCCTGAACCTTATCGTCGACGTTCCCCAGGTCATGAGTGCACTTCAGGTATATCTCAACCATCTAATTCTTTCTCTACGATCCATTTTCAGATGCTTAGCCTGGACCTGGCCACCGATCTCCCTCCTGCGATCTCTCTCGCCTACGAAAGTGCTGAGAACAACATTATGAAGTACCCACCTCGGAAACGGACTTCTCGGCTCGTTTCCCTCGGCATGCTGTCCTATTCCTACCTTATTGCCACGGCTTTCATTCTCTCCGCGTCCATTCCTGCTTACTTCTACACCTACTGGCATCATGGAATTCATCCTGGCGATCTCTTCCTCGGTAGTTCCAACGCGGACTATTTCGGACCCTCGACGACTATGAACTTCACCAGCCACGGGAAAACGTTCTCTCCTGCAGAACAACTGGACATCAACTGGCAAGCCTGTGCAGCCACGTACATCGCTACCGTAACCTCGCAGGTCTGGCACATCTGGATGTGCAGAACCAGGAAAACGTCAATCTTCAAGCATGGATTCCGGAATGTGGCCACGTTTATCGCCGTCGGGATCGAGCTGGCGATCTTGGCTTTTCTGGTCTATGTGCCAGGGGTCAAGTATGTTATGAATTCCAGTCCGCCTCCCGTTGAGGTAAGATCTCAAAGTTTACCGATCAATCTTGAATTTGCGTTCTTTCAGGTCTGGTTCTTCTCAGCCGGGTCCATGTTTCTGCTCCTAATCTACAACGAAACACGGAAATTCTTCATCCGCCGTTCGCCTTACAATCGCTTCGTTCGGTTGATCAAATGGTGACGCCCTCAGCCCAAAACTCCCAAAAATGGCGTAACCATGTTTGTGCATACTTTCGCCTCCCACTCCGTGCATAAGTTGTCATAATAAATCTGTCAAATCAGCTCTCAGCGGTCGCACCCAGCTGGAACCACACATTCCTTCAGGAGTCCTGTTTTCAGTGTTCCTTTTTGAGGTCGGCAAGATGGGAAAAAAGAAGACGAAAGCCAAGAATGTCGAAGAACCCGACGAACTCACGAACTCCCGGAATTTGGCGATTTCCTTCACCGAGCATCATTTGGATGTCAAGCAGCTGGTAAGCTTGTTCCCGAAGTCCAGGATCAAGGTGGACTCGCCGAAGAACAGCTTGGGATTGTCGGATAAGGATGCGAAGATTCGACTGGAGGTAAGCGGAGTCCTGATTCTTGGGTAGATCTGTATTTTAGGTGGATGGTCCCAACCGACTTGAGCCTCCCAAAGAAGTCAGCAACCTGGCTCTACTCGCCAAGCAGTTTGTGAACGTCTTCTGGCTGATTCAAGTTGGCGCCGGGATTTTGAGCTTGGTTACGTATATCTTGGATCCAAGGTAAGATTCTCTTTTGGCTGTCCTTTGATACCGTATCCCAGCGTGATCCTGAATCTGTACGTCGCCATAATGCTGTTCGGAATCGTCGTCATCATGTGTTTTGTCCAGTATTTCGAGGAAAAGAAGACTTTGGCTGTGGGTTATCCTTCAAGGGATGACTGATCTTCCCAGTTTTTAGGTAATCCGAGCCTTCTCCCAACTTCTACCTCCCCAGTGTACAGTAGTCAGGGATGGCCACGCTCTAAACGTGGACGCCGAGCAGCTCGTCGTCGGCGATATCGTCCTGATCAAGACTGGAAATCGGGTTCCTGCGGATGTCAGGATCATCGTAAGTTAGATCACTCTGGGAATTGACTCATGAACCTGATTTCAGCACTCCTCGGACCTAAAACTCGAGACGTCATCCATCACCGGCGAATCCGAACCCGTAGAGTACACCAGCGAGCCAGCCAACGCTTCCGTGGACGTCTTCGAATCCTGCAACGTTGGATTCAACGGATCGTTCTGTGTCGACGGCGAAGGAGTCGGGATTGTTATCAAGACTGGAGAACAGACTGTAAGGTGTCTTAGGAGATGTGTTCTGAGATTCCGGTTTTCAGATTATCGGCCAGATCGCGTCGCTCACGACGGACCAAACCCAGAGGAAATCAACCTTGGACATTGAAGTCGAGCGATTCGTAAAGATCATCACCGTGGCTGCGCTGACTTTGGGGACCATTGTCTTCACGATTGGAATCATTATGACTCATTTTAAGGATATTACGCAGACTTTCATGAATGGGTTTTTGGTCGCTATCATCTCCACTATGCCTCAAGGTAGTCCTGGACTTACCCTATCTCTAATCCCGGTTTTCCAGGTCTCCCCACCACGGTCTCTTCCGAACTCACCATCATCGCTCACAGGATGGCCAAGAAGAACGTGTATATGAAGAAACTCGACGTCGTTGACGCCTTTGGAGCTACGACTGTGGTCGCCAGCGACAAGACAGGGACGCTGACCCAGAACAACATGAAGGTCACGGATCTGTGGTACGGTAAGAGGTACCTAAGCGGGATTCCCGAGATTTCAAGAAGGACTTTGCACACGTTGACAAAGCAAGTGACTCACTCTGGACCTATGGGAGAATTCTACCTTGAGCACTTGGACGCTCCTTTGCCTGACTTGCTGGAGATCATGGCTGTGTGTAATAAGGGAAATGTGGAGTATCGAGGAGCGGCTCGGAGGAATCGAGGTATCCGCAGGCTTTAAACCTTAACTTTGCAATCTGTTTCAGAGCGGAAACTGTCATCAGCTTCAGGCAAACATCCAGGTCATCAAGCTACGTGGAAGCCCAGCGCATCTCAGATTAGGCATTTGCCTCCGTGAGTCTCAATTCTTCCTTGTTTCTGTGATCTCTGGAGCTCTTTTAGACTCGATAACTCCCAAGACAAGCGCATCCGCCGAGCTACAACCGTCGAAAAGCGGTTTTCAGGAAGTCCATCCGAAGTCGCTCTGCTGAAGTATGTGGATTCAGTCTGCTCTATTTTGGACATCCGGTCCAGATATGACGTAATCCGCACATAGAAAAACCGGATTCTCTAAATTTCTCATATTTCAGGTTGCCTTCGAAGTTCCCTTCAACTCCCAACGCAAGTTCCACGTCATGATCCTGCACGAGAAGACTTCCAACGACGACCCGTTTGACGAAAACGTCACTTTCACCCTGATGATCAAGGGTGCCCCTGAGGTCATTATAACCAAGTGCACAGGACTGGCCACGCCTGACGGAGAAGAATACATTGATGAAGAGACCATCATGGATTTCCAGGATGCCTACGACCATTTCGGTAACAACGGACGGCGGGTGATTGGCTTCGCGAAGCGGACTTTCATAGCTCCAGCTGGGTTCAAGTTCTCCTATGAGGATCTCAACTTTCCTCTCCACAACTTGACCTTCTTTGGGATTGCAGCCATCATGGATCCACCCCGACCTGACACTGCTGACGCCATCCGGCAGTGCAAGGAAGCGGGAATCAAGGTCTTTATGGTCACCGGCGATCACCCCTCAACAGCCCAAGCCATTGCTCGTGAGATCGGGCTGATTGGAGAACCAGAGAAGCTGATCCATGGTCGACATACCCTCAGAGTTACCAAGATTGAAGACGAAGAATTCAGCGAGAAGGACTGGGCTTCGGTGCATGGAAGTGACCTTCCTGGGTTGAGTGAAGAGGACTGGGACGAGCTCCTCAAAAAGAAGTACATCGTATTTGCGCGGACTACGCCAGAACACAAGCTGATGATCGTGGAAAACTGCCAGAAACGAGGGGAGATTGTTACCGTAACCGGAGATGGCGTCAACGACGCTCCAGCGTTGAAGAGAGCTAATATCGGAGTCGCGATGGGACTCACAGGTAGGTCCAGTTTCTCCAAAAATTTCCTAGAAATGGATGGATTTCAGGCAGTGACGTAGCCAAGCAAGCCGCCGATGTGGTCCTCATGGACGACAAGTTCGCCTCCATTATCCACGGAATTGAGGAAGGCCGTCTCCTGTTTGACAACCTTAGGAAATCCATCGCCTACACTTTGACCCACTGCTTCCCAAGTATCGTTCCTATGCTTCTTAACTTTATCGGCGGGTTACCACCTCCTATGAGCGCTCTTCAGGTGAGTTTCCACATTGCCTAAACCCTAATCTTTCCTAAAATCCAGATGTTGAGCATCGACCTCGGAACCGATCTTCCCCCGGCCATCTCCCTTGCCTACGAACCCCCCGAGAGCGACATCATGAAACTCCCTCCCAGGAAACGGACCACTCGCTTAGTCAGCTTCGCAATGCTGACCTACTCGTACCAGATTGCCGCCTACATGATCTGCTTAGGATCAATATCGGCCTATTTCTTCGTCTACTGGTACCATGGAATCAATCCTGTTGACATCTTCTACACGTCTCAGGACTACTTTAACTACGAATCAACCGCGAACTTCACAAGCTGGGGGAATACCTTTACCGTAGCAGAACAAGTGGACATTCGGTACCAGGCTGCCGCGGCTTGCTATATAGCTACCGTATCCTGCCAAGCTTGGCACATTTGGATGTGTAAAACTAGACGGACTTCGATGTTCACGCATGGAATCTTTCGGAACAGCACTACCGTACTTGCCGTTTTCATCGAAATCGCGATTTTGTGCTTTTTGGTTTATACGCCTGGAGTGAAATTCGTCACTGGTTCCAGCAGTCCTCCGTTCGAGGTAAACTTGACTCGAATTCGTCTAAGTTAAGGTCTTTTCTAGATTTGGTTTTTCTCAATTGGCGTCGCCATCTTGCTTCTTATCTACAATGAAGTCCGAAAGTTCTTTATTAGACGGGCTCCTCATAATCCGTTGGTTCGTCTTGTAAAATGGTAATTGTGATGAAAAAATGTATCGGAATAAAATGTCCAATTTCTTCAACTAACTCCTTTCGAGCAAGCTTTGATCTTAGGCATTTGATGCTTCGATCTTAGCTGCTTTGATCTTTGGACAGCTAAGATCTCAGCCAGAAGCTGCCGGGATCTTAGCCAGGAACTGTTTTAATCTTATCCATGACCTGCTTTGAACTTAGAACTGGAATGCTATAAGCTGCTTTGATCTTAGCCACGGGCCGCCTTAGCTTCCATCTTAGTCAGCGACTGCTTCGATCTCAGCCATGGACTGCTTTGATTTTAGCCATCGGCTGTCTTAGCTTCAATCTTAGCCACGGACTGACTATCCTTCGACCTTAGCCATGGGCTGCGTAAGCGTCGGTCTTAGCCATGGGCTACTTTGATCTTAGCCACGGGCCGCCTTAGCTTCGATCTTAGCCATGGGCTGCCTTAGCTTCGATCTTAGCCATGGGCTGCCTGAAACTTGATCTTAGCCAAAGATTGCCATAGCTTCGATCTTAGCCATGAGCTGCGTTGATCTTAGCCACGGGCCGCCTTAGCTTCGATCTTAGCCACGGGCCGCCTTAGCTTCGATCTTAGCCACGGGCCGCCTTAGCTTCGATCTTAGCCATGAGCTGCGTTGATCTTAGCCATGGGCTGCCTATGCTTCGATCTTAGCCATAAGCTACCTTAGATTCGATCTTAGCTATCTGATGTTTTGATCTTAGCCACAGGCTGTCTCAGCTTCGATCTTAGCCATGGACTGACTATCCTTTGATCTTAGCGCTATGGACTGCGTAAGCTTTGATCTTAGCCATAGGCTTTATATACATTGATCTTAACCATGGGCAGCTTATGCCTTGATCTTAGCCACAAGCTACCTTAGATTCGATCTTAGCCATGGACTGACTATCCTTCGATCTTAGCCATAGGCTGCCTAAGCTTTGATCTCAGCGATTTGAAGCTTAGATCTTAGCCATAAGCTGCCCTAGCTTTAATCTTAGCCATCAGCAGCTTATGCCTCTTAGCTATATACTGTCTAATCTTCTTGCCCTTTTCATAAACATAGATAACTCCTAGTCGCTAAAGAGAAGATCACCTGTCACCTCAAAAGCTAAAGTATCGCTTGACCCTTTCTTACCCCCTCTTTTGACTCTCAGGCTCACCTCACTTTGCACTTGGCGACCAATGGGGTTTTGCGACATGACCGCACATTGCCACCTTAAAGGCTAGCGACCGAAAGTCGCACTTCACACTTTCCGGGAGCCACATCTTTTTGCTAATTTTTCGAAAGAGGACAAGTCAAGATACTTGGACTACAAATTCCTAGGGTTCAAGCTCAAAATATCGATTAGTTTCCTAAGATGTCCGAACCCAGTCACTGTGCTACCTAATTCTGAATTTCCCATGACCGATTCCCATGCAAGACAATAATTCCATGTGTCAGAATTCAGTCAAATTTGAGAACTACCAATTTCCCCATATTCAAACACACAACACCAAGGTCGACTGCTGTTTGCGGTCGGCGCGTGTTTGCATGTGTCAAGTCTTCAACGTGCGACTCCACCGAGGTGTTAAGTGAGGCATAAGACGCATCAAAGACGGCCAGCGCTTGGGAAACCGCCCTTTCACATGCGACACCTTTTCCACGCCGTTAAATACTTCTCCGCTCTTTGAGAAGACCTCATTCTTCAGCCAAAGATGTTTGTCCGCGTCAGTCTTGCTACCTCGCTCAACTGGAACTTTGTCTCCATACGGGATTTCGAGATTAACGGGAACTCTAAGCTTGCTGTTGGCAGATCCAAGCGTAAGCCATTGTCGCCCATGTCTTTATAGCCTAATCTGACCAACTTTAGAATGCTCCCTCCAGATCTGCTTTGCGGAAGTCAGCCGAATCCACTGTGTCATAATCCCTGACAATTCCAAACCTGGCCAATTCCTGATCTACAACCGAAGTCCACAGTCTCTCATTGTCGGCCACAGCGTTGTAGGACCTAGGAGGATGGTTCCTCTGATTCCTAAGCAAAAGGTCTTCATCTTCTTTGGACGTCAGCCAAGTAAGAATTAAGCCTTTTCAGCTAGTCTTAATTTTCAGCATTTAGTCGCCTGTTTTGCCATCACGGATGTACAGTACCCCATGCCTCCTGAGTTTGTCCTCCCTCCTCGCTACTCCTCTCGCCGCCAGTCTACCTACAGCCGGCACTCAGCTCAATACCCAAAACCCAACCGTTACAGTAAGGGCTTCGCTGACTACGCCTCAAGTCAGGAAAGCTCTCTAACTCTGTCCAGCGTCGGTGGAATGACCTCTGATGAGTCCTTCTGTGACAAGAAGAAAGCTTTCGAGGACAAGGCTTGCCAGCTGAAGTCCCCAAACACCAAAAGTTGCCCTTCTCTGCCTTCCGGAGCTACTTCGCCTATTAAGGACTTCTCCGTGCCAGAGCACAAGTTAGAACTGCAAGTCAAATCTGGGTTTCGAAGGTTACTTATGTCATAATTTAGAAAGTTGGAAGATCATGTATACGATTCTGTGCCGTCTGAATGCGACAAGAAGATGTGCGAAGAGAAGAAAGTGAGACACAAGGGCGTTTTGAGAAGAATGCGAAAATTCGTTTTCAAGAAGCTTGGATGCTTCAGATCTTCGAAATGAGAGCACACACAAGATACTCGAAGATCTTATGTTTACTTTGAAGGTCGGGCGATATGTAAATACAGACTCTTTAATAAATTTCTTGATCACTGAAACTTGTAATTCTTATTTTTTGTGGGTCTCAAACAGAAGCCAGCTCGAAGTTTCTATAAAGTCAGATTTGAATCTAAACTACACCTCAGGCAGCCAAGCTACGCAAGTCTAGCTCTACCCATGGCACTCAATCAAAAGTGCGAATTCGATAAAACACGCTTCCAATACTGACAAAGACAAATTTCCTCCTATTGCGCTTCCTTTGTGGGTGCGATCTCATCTGCGGGATAATTAAATTTGTCCTTATTCACGGACGCTCGACCGCTTTTTGGCGATTATTACATTCAGAAATTCAGCTCCGTGTATGTTGGTGTGCGTCAACGCCACATTTCATTATCGATCATTCGCTTAAATTTAGAGTAGTTTTTGATAAATCTAGTATTTTCCGTTTTCAAGTTAAAATTAGCGTTGTTGAAGCTTTCAAAATTGCTAGACATAACCCCTTATTTCACACCAATTTATTGTCGATTGTTTGGCAACTGCCCGTAACCAATCAAGCAGAAGTCATTAATCTCACTAGCGTCAGCCGCTCTCCCAAACTTTCGCCCATCTGTTCCCAAACATTTCCCTTCAATCATTGATATGAAAACACTCGGGGCCAGTTGCTCTCTGACCATTTCCCTCGCTTCAATTCAATTCTACCCAGGAAGTTTTCACTCGCATCCACCGTAGAATTGTTTATGAATGTATTTATTCCTCTCTTTCGCGTGGTTAATTGCCATGTTCCGCTTTCGTATTCAAAACTGTTTTCATAACTAATTTTATCTACTTCCCTGTGCGAGATGCGTCATATGATTGCCAGAGGGAATTTTATGATACTGAAACAGTTAGGTTCTCAAGTGGGCAGATTTTGGTGAATCCGAATTGGTATGTATTTCTTGTGAGAGTGGCTCTGTTTACATATTTGTGAACTTGAGATAGGCTGTATTTACTCATTCCGGTATTTTGAGATGCTAGCAACAAGGAAGTGTTCCCAAGTGTCCCACGGAGATGCGGTCAAAGTATAGTATATTCCGCTGGTTTGATTAATTTATGTCTCTCAGGCTTTAGCTTTGACCGATGATTGCTAAACCGCATGCAAGCGTTCTGCATCTTTAGTTAGTTAATAGTTAGACTTATAAGTTTCAACCAAATCTGCGCGGGACACTTTGGAACAATTCCATAACTTGGAACAATTCAATAAGGTAAAAAAATTGAAAATTTATTTTTAAAGCGGTCTCACAAGAAGTTATTAGTTATTAGACTTATACGTTACAAAGTTCAAAAGTGCATTTTTAACTACTTAATGGATTGGGTCGGGTTTTTTCCTTTTACACTGTACTGACTTAATTGAACTTCAAGTGTTTTTAGTTTGAAACGTGAGTGTTTTTAGGGTCAGCCTAATTGCGAAGCTATTCGGCTGTTAAGTTTTATCTTTTTTGGTTAGGCGCTTTCACGATGTGGCCAACTGCGAAAGGGCTTAGGGCTTGTGTTTGGCTTTCCACTTGTTAGAAGCTAAAACACTTTTTAAAAAATTAGCCAAATATATCCGTTTTTTGAAGATTAAAATTGCCAGGAAACGCTGAGAAACAGTTTCCCAAACGCGCGAGATTGGTAGGCGGCATTCAGACCGATTCAGAAGAGCCCAGGGAAGGTTTTAAGTTTGTTACAATGTCGTGCGTGTGTTTTTAGGTCCATTTAGATCAAATTGCGGAAATTGGACTAATACAGAACTTCAACAGTTTTATTAATTAAGTGATATTTGGCCAAAAAAACTGGTCTTTTTAGGTTAATTTGAGTCAATTTGCGGAAATCGGACCTATGCATAACTAATGAGGGACCCAAACTGTGCTATCCTGCAAAGTTTTAAAAACATTGAAGGACGACAACTTGATGTCTCTGCACTTGATTTCCATAAGTGCAGCCCAATTCACTTTGTATCTTCAATGTCCCGAAATTCTCGGAATAGAAAACTAATGCATTCACATGTTTACCATAACCAGTGCTCATCCACTTTATTCCACTGTTTACACTTTCCTCTGATTAAAAAACCGCTTTCGGTGTGCCAAAGACCGATTTGATTTGTTTTCACGTTTCGGATTACAATTGTAATTAAAATTGTTTTGTTCATATAGACGGAAGACAGAAGATGTGGAGCAAACCTTACAGCCCGCCCCTGGCGCCCCACCCTTGTTCTCACGTATTTTTGAGATGGGGTGCGCAGAGGAGAGAACTCTTCTGTTTGAGCCTTTTCACAACGGGGAGGGTTGAAAAATGCTCAAAATGTGCCTTGCGAGTGTCCCGAGTTTTAATCGTGGGAAGTTCAACTTTGCCAATTTGTACTTTTAGAAAGTTTGGCTGTTTTAGACAGATGGATTTACTAATGGAAGATTATAACGGAACACATATCTGCGGAGAGAAAAATGAGGATTACGACGAAGCTAGGTATTCGCTAATCGTATTCGTCGGCACTCCACTGGCCATAATTGGGGTGGTCTTCAATAGCCTGCTTATTGTAAGTTTCGCATCGTCTTTTCGCTAAACATTAGCTTTAATTTAGTTTATGAACTCAAGCAAAGCCAAAATCCAATCACCAACAATTTATCTCTACGTCCTCGCCATCCTCGATCTGCTCATCTGTCTCATCTATGTGCCTTTCTTCGCCGTTGACGCTTTTATGCTCTTTCACAGGATTGAGTACCTTTATCACGTTTGGCACGGTTATGTGCTCTTGCTTTATGGCTCTAGTAGGATCGGTATGTTTCAAGGTTAAGTTTAGTTATTAGTAAAAGTCAAATTCAGCTCAATTCGCTGCCACTTACATGGTCCTATTGGCCACAATCGAGAGGTTTATCGTTGTGGGAGAGTTTGAGCGCTTCTTCTTCTTTGTGAGGTACACAACCTTTCTGTTCCATTAAGAGACTAAAGTTAACTTTCAGCACCCGAGGCAGATACATGACCATCGGCGTAGTCCTCATCATGTCCATCGCTCTCAGGATGCCCGCCTTCTTCGACTATGAAATCGTCTACTACGCCGAATGCCCGCAATTTGAGGTACTCATCCAAATCACAGACTCTTACCCCTAGAGTCCCTGTTTCAGTCCTACGTTTTCACACCCATGCTGACCCAATTCACCTCATATCCAATCTACAACTTCTATGTGATCACTATTCTTCACGTTTTCGTGCCTTTCGCATTTCTGCTCATCCTCAATTTTGTGATCATCGCCCTCACGAAGAGAAAAGCCTACAAACGCCTGAACCGGAAGCAAAAGTTTGGAGATGGCTGTCGTCTCGCGTCGATGATGAGAAGAGGTAAGAGTGTTTGTTTGGCTACTTAGAGTTTCTAACTTGAAAACAACTCTGATCTCTGACGTTCACATCTCTGACGTTTTCAGAATCTGCCATTGTACATGTAGACCGGAAAGGAATCAGCACCGCCACACGAACCATTGTTTTCCTTGTTTTCACATATCTCACCTGCAACATAATTAGCGTTTTTATGAACATCATGGAAAATGTCTACCCTAACAGCAGCCTATTAGCTAATGAGGACGGAACGAGGTTAGTCATTGAAAAATAGCATATCTTCATGAGCATTTTTTAGCACCCAATTCTACACAATCGCAGCAGACGTTGTCAGCATCATGGTGGTTGTCAACTCAGTCACTCGCATCTTCATCTACGTCGTCTGCAGCTCGAGCTTCAGAGAGGAAGTGTTTAAATTGATTTCCACGATTTGCGCGAGATTAAGGAGTGTGTGCTGCTGTCATGGGAAGCAAATCGAATTATGACTTTACGAAGACTGATGAGAACATTGGCAATAAGGCTTTGTCTTAGCTTTGTTCGGTGTAGTCGAATTTGTTTTTGAAGTTTACACAATTGCCGCTGTCTTGTTTACTGCTTATGACCTTATAATAAATTTGGTTTCACGTATTCGAACTCTTTGAGCTTTTGTTTCGGGGAGTTCTCTTTGTGTCTGCTGCTGAACAAAACGTAAGCTTGATAAATTTTATTTATTTTATTATATTTATTTCTAAATTTTTATAAAAATTTTAATTTAAAAAAATAATT
>KN167380.1:4262-15275 GCA_000757745.1 Steinernema scapterisci
GTGTATTTCTATATATTTCGCTAGTTGTACTTCATATTTCTCGTGTAGAGTGCCGCTCAGGAATTTGTTTATTTGTTACTTTACGGATAAACTTATTTTCAGTTTTGAATCATGACCGACAGCAAGGATATGGCCGTCTTCTGCCTGACGGAGGAGTGGGAGCAAGTTACCCAGCTCCGTGATTATTTGAACGAGAAGGGTGCTAACATCCCCGTTGATGACAACCAATGTAAGTCGAATCAATCGGAAATTAGTCTTATTGAAGTGATTTAGCCGACGAGAACATTACCAAGATCACCTCCGCTCTGGTCGACAAATGTGAAGTTCTTGCCACGTGCACTCCCGATGAAGCTGAAATGGCGCTCAACTCGATCGTTACTTTGGTCGCTTCTTCTCCAGACAACATTGAAGAACTCGTCAAGCGATTCTGCGCTCACTTGACCAGCAAGGCTTTCGAAGGTTTTGGTGTTCAATCTATGGTAAGTTGGTGCTTCGCTAAACAATGACTCAGGTTACATACTTGTATCCTTTACTGCTACTTGAATATTTTCTTATTGTGATTTTTAGGCCGTTGCTGCTTTCCACGTTCTCCAAAACCTGTTCCACAACTTCGGAAGCGTCCCGTCGTGCCAGTTCGTCGCTTTCAAGGCTCTTCTCACCGTCGCCAGCAAGTCCGGACTCATGTCCCTTCTGGATGTCTCCCGTGAAGCCGTTGCCAAGTACTTCGCCAAGTGGAACCTTGACGTCAGCCAGAAACGCGATTTCCTTCGCCTACTGCACCGCTGCCTTTTGGCCGACGATCGTGCTGATGCCGGAGCTGCTGTTATGATCGTCCTTCTCGGAACCTACTCTGATGCCGATGCTGCCACTGCCGTTGACGACGCTCGTGAATGCGTCAAGACCGCTCTGATCGACGACAAGAGCTTCGGCTTCGATCATTTGCTCCGATTGAGCGCTGTCAAGCACCTCGAAAAGGCCGATCCTCTCATGTTCCGCGCCCTGAAGCTGTTCTCTGAGGGAGTCCTCTCCGACTACGCCGCATTTGTCAAGGAGAACCCCAAATTCGTCTCGGAAACTTTGAAGGTTGATGAGAAGGTGTTGCTTAAGAAGATCCGCATTCTGACTTTGATGTCGTTGGCTGAGAACAAGAAAAACCAATCGGTAATCTGAAAAATTATACTCAAAATCCAAAGACCCAATTTCAGATTTCTCTTGACACTGTCTCAAAGCAACTCGATATTCCCGACGACGAAACGCTTGAGGAGTTCATTATCAACTCTGTTCAATTAAACGCCATCAACGTAAGTTTATACCTTTACCCCAACGTAGCCAAACCTTCGGAAAATCTCTTGACGCTACATAGACTCCCAGCAAATCAACAAAATTAAACCAAACATTGAATATTAAATTTCAGGCCAAAATCAACGAAAAGACCCGCACCCTGACCATCAACTCCTTCCGCCACCGCACTTTCGGCCGACCTCAGTGGGAGGACCTCCAAGGCAGGCTCACCAATCTGATCGCCAACCTCAAAGTTACCCACAAATCTATGCAAGAAATCACCGGTGCGGCCGTTGCGGAAAATTCCGCTGTCGAGTCTTCGTAATTCCTCTCTAATCCCGAGTCATTTTCCATCTCCATTGGGGTCGTTGTTTCCGTTGTTAATGTCTGGTAAATTATCGTTGTTGTTTTTGGAGAAATGCTTAGCTGGTTACAAGCGTCAAAAAATAAATAACGTTATTTCAAAACGGATTTGGTAGCGGAGAAGGCACAAACCGAAAAGGTGCGTTCAGCTTCACGTCAGTTTCGTCGATGAATCTTCCCAACTGTCATCGTGAAGCCATTATACCGTCGATTGCACACTCTTATACTATGCAGAAACTCTCGGTCGACCACAAGGCGCTCGGACTCATGATGACTTGTTGTTCACCTGTCGTTGGACTACTTGTCGACCACGATAATTATGAACACCTACGGCGTCAAGTTTGGTGCTCGTCGCCCGACGACGGCGAATGCAGTTCGCTCGTCGCCTAGATTTCGAAAATTTGGCCATTTAGCCATTTGTCATCTTGATCCTGATTGTCTGAACTAACCATCCCATGTTCCATAGTATGCCGTTGGCATGTTCCGCTATAAGCTAGTTTATTATCCGTGTAGTTGTGGAATGATAATTGGAAAAGTGACATAAAAACTGAATACAAATACGAGCTTAAATCTAAGACGTAAAATCTACTTTATCACAATCAAAGCGGTCATTATATTTTACATATTGGACTCTGAATATAGCGCTTAGCTGCGTCTTCTGGACAGCTTAGAAGATCTGCACTCTGTTCCATCGGTTCTGCCACACAACGACGATCAGGGTGACCAGGTACAATCCAGCGGCGATCCAGCATTGAGTGGCCTTATCGGAATACATATTCGTAATCTCACTGAAAGAAATGCAGGACTGATACAAGAAACATGGTGATCATGCGCTTACTCCTTGAGCATAGGAGGGACGATGCCAGTTGTGGCCACTTCTTCCTTGAAGTGAAGATCGGGGAAGAGGCTCACCGCGTTGACGTGGAAGAAAACACCGAGGAGCCCGAGGAAGATCACACCCCACACCGACATGAGCATGCTGAAAATCATAACAACTTAATTACCAGAAAATGTGATACAGTAGGACGTACCAGAAGGCGGAAAGGGCAGGTCCACAGAGAGGGCAGATCTTCTTCATCTTTCTGAAACGGGCGCAAGTTAAGAATCGGAAACAACGAGACACGTGAAACGGAGAAGAAGCACGACTGCATGCGATCAATAAGGAAAGCGCTGCAAAACGGCACTGCATTGTGGGAGTGCGCGCCAATGACGTCCAGTCCACTCGGAGGAAAGGAGGCGACGAAGCGTTGGTGGCCAGCGGAGATAAGAAGAACAGCGCGCCGTCGATAAGAAGAAGCGGACTGTTGTCTTTTTCGTAAATTACGCGTCGCACTCTTGTAATATAGATAACGTGGACTCTAGTAGCTGCTGAACCGGGCAATCACGTCAAGTATCAAGTCAGGGCGCATTCGTCGGTTATATAAACCAACAACGGCTGTGCAGCAAACGAGCGAGCTCATCGATATAACGGCGACGCGCGTTCGAGTTTTATTGGTCGCACGAGAGAACCGATTTTCGATCACACACACTTTTTCGAATAGACACACACTTCGCGCGGACCAAAGAGCGCTTGATAACTTCGATTCCGGCCGCGTGAGTGCATGATCGAGCTTGAGCGGTGATTTCGCGTACGAACGAAGTGAGACGAGCGATCGATTATGCATTGTTGATCTCTACGCGCGGCTTCTAATCCACGCTGGTCGCGGGGAAGGCGCGAGCGCCGCGAGTTGCGTCGTGGGCAGTCGAATTCACGATTATAAGGCAGCGAAGCTGGGCCAAAGTCGGCGTAGAAGGTGAGATGTCCGCTGTTGGCACAAGGCACGTGTCAGGAACAGCGGGCTTTCACCTGATTTCACAGATCGGTCGATTCCATCCACTGCGAAGATGCAAAACTTGTCGCAGCGGTTTTTAGCTACAAATGTCGTATGTTCGATTTCGGCATTTCGGGTTTTGTGCTCTGCGATCAGCTGATTACGGTGGCTTTCTGAGGTTGTTTCCGCTCGTGGATATCCCGCTTTGCTCAATAGGCTTTCGTGACTCTTGTGGCTTCGCGGAGCGTTGCGCATTATTGATCGTCATTATTGATCTTCACTTTTAATCTTTCGTCACTGCGCGCTGCCAAATTTCTGATTTTGGGTTGCTGCGATTCATTGAATCTGTTCTTACTGTGATACTGGAACACATATCTCGTCTGCAATTAAACTTCTTCAAGTCATGGGTTTCGGTATCACGTAGGTGTGCTTCATGCTAATAAGGAACGCTGCTGATTAAAGAAGTAGTCGTTGGACTACATTCCTATTCCCATTTCCTGCTTACAGCGATTGCCAACCGTTGCGGTTTGCAATCCTATTCAGATTCATGTTTTTTGCGCGATTTCAAAACGGTTGCGCTTTTTTTTGCATGAAAATCCCCATTGAATCAGCTCCGGTGGCTTGCTGATCGCCGCTGTGCGACCCAATCGATTTGAATTATTGGTCTTCGTTTTTGGTCTTTGTCGTGCGTCACTGGTCGCGGCGTCGTGAGAGTAGGGAAGCGACGTTGAATCGTCCGCACTTTCCGCTTCCTTTCGTGATGATAGTGACTGTCCGTTACTGATATGTATGGGTTGTCTGTTACTTGCCGGATTGCTTCACTTATGATCCCGAGAAGAACAGTCCATCGCTCGCTATTACCGTGTTCTTCGTTCGTGTCGTCTTCATCTTTTTCATTTTTTTCAGTTTTAATGTTTGCTTTTTTCAGGTAGAGATGAGCATTGTGATCCCCCTCGTTGCCGTCACTGCCTTCTGGCTGGTCATTGGAGCCGGTGGCCCATTCCTCGTTCCCAGCGGACCTAACCGAGGTAATCCATGACTCGTGTGTCTTTGGGTGCTAATGCTAATTTGTTATAGGAATCATCCAGACCATGATCGTTCTGACGGCAGTCTGTTGTCATCTCTTCTGGATTCTCGTCTACCTCCACCAGCTCAACCCCCTGATTGGCCCCGAAATCCCCGTGCGTACAATCCGATGGATCAGCGAACAGTGGGGAGACGCTCCTGTGCTTGTGGACGACACCAAGAACCACTAAGAAATTCTGCCGAATTTCACTCATCGATTCATAATTCTACGCTTTCTCTGTCCAGATTGTACTATTTAAAAAAAGTATGTGTCCTTATGTAAATTTTGTTCACCTAGCCATCCATAGAACCTAGCCGTTGTTCATTCCATGTTATGTATGAATTTATTAAACCGATCGATCTTAAGAACTTGGATACATTACGCACGGCCGTTTTCGGCAACGATCTTCATGCTCTTTCTCTTAACGGGTCGTGTGCTTGATTTAAGTACTGATGAAAGTGGCACCGAGGGTGGTCGGAGACGGCACTTAAGTCGTTTCGGGGTGTTGTTTTTTGAACGTCCGCTTTTTCATTTCCTTTGATAGTTCATGTTTATAGATTAGATGGTACATTAAAGGAGAGGATCGAATCAAAAGCCGGGAAATTGGTTCTGCTTCTTCCGCTGGCTCTCCTTATGAAGAGGAGCTGAAGGGCGTGCGCCAGGCGCATGACGAGAACATCAACTTAATGGCCCTCTGGCTGCTGGTCGGGCCTTATTGCTTCGAGATGAGGAGGATGAGATATTATGTATAATTGTAAGATCGGCAAAAAGGAAGAAGACGCGCAATCGGAGGAGGGCCAAAGGAGACGACCGACCAACCGACCGACCGGAGAGTGCGCGTCCCGCTCACCCACACTCTGTGCCCCCGTCCGTCTTCTTCTTGTTCGTCTCCATTTGGCCTCCTTAGCTGATTAACTTTACTTGAGCATAGCGGTGCCGGAAGCTGCAGCGCACCACACTCACATACGCATTTGCTACTACCACTAGCCGCCTGGTGGACCCTATAATCTCGTCTATCTGCCCCATTCATCCGATCTATTTTCCGTGTTTCAACGCCTCATCTTTTCGGCGCCGGTGTTCCACCCACCCAACCATCCCTACTTTGCAGGAACCAGCGAGGTGATGCCGAAGGGACGTCTGCAACGAGCGATTCAGGTAAGGGATGTGGGTGATACTGTAGATGGTTGTCTAATAGGTCTTTGAGGCATTCATATTCATGCCTGAGACAAATTTGTAAGAGAACCGATTTGCTATCAATCTTAAAGGGACTGTGCTCACGTTTTGGTCATCCTGGCTACCTTCCCAGGGTCTATAGGGTTGTGGTTCTGGGTTTAAACTGGTCTTATTTCAATATGCAACAATAATGATGCAGGGGTACTTGGAACTCAAGAATTGGATTATTGCAGCTTCACTCTTGTTTAGAATTCCGCTCAATTTCCGCACGGAATTCGGTTTTAGAAAAATGTATTAATTTTGAGCATGCTAGAGTGCGCACCAGGATAGAAGTCTCCGGTCCTCCCTATTCCGGACTTGTGAACGAATTGGCGTGACTTAGCAAGAGATCCGTAGATCCGTGAGGGGTTGGCTGCGTAGAGTGCTGATTTCAAATGTTGTGCGAAATCTAATTTTATTGTCCAAGATACATATTGTTTTTTTTTGTTGAAAACCACAGCACGTTGTCACTGTTAACTTAAGACGGTATCCCTTTCGCTCCAGTGAGAGTTCACCGGAGGATGACTTTTGGGAACCTGTGACACCCGCTCAAAAAGATACGGATAGATACGAGAAGAGAGGACACCGAAAAATCACACGAGGAGAAAACGAGCACACAAATGAAGACGCATATCATATACACACATCACAGAATAGAGAGAGGAAAGGTGGGAAAAATTGGAATGAGGGATTGAGGATTGAGAATGGGGACGAGGCCTCGTTGTGAGGAGGAGTGGGACGTGATAAGAGCCTTTGCTGGCCCAGAGAGAGATAACTACAAATTTTAGGCTTTTTGAAGCCGTAGAAGGTGACGTGTAGGAAGAGATGGGGACGGGGAGTGGTCGGTTATGTGAATGGCCGAATCGGGACGAAGTCGACTTCGGTGCGGCGTCGTTTATTGCGACCGGCGGATCCGGAATTCCTGCACGATGTGCAGGAGCGACGGGAACGCTTCGCGCACCATTTGGACGAGTGCAAAACAGAGAATTAGCAGGCGGACCTCGCTGTCCGTCGAGTCGTTCCACGAGATTTTAATCGAGTTTTCCTTCCAGAGCGACTGCGCTGGTGTGACCTAAACGAATCAGTTTAGACGGGTTCACTGGGATGGGTCAGAGGGGGAGATGGTGCAGGATAGGCTGGGGATCAAATGTCGCCTTAAAGCTTGAGATCTTATGTGTCTCCGTAAATAAGCGTTTTCAGAAGTCTCAAAACAGAACCAAGAGTTACAATTTAAGCAGCTTAGGCCTGTGCATGAGCTTCCTTAAGATCCCCAAAATTTTGTCCTCCAACATACGAGCTTAGAAAAAGCCGCGCCATAAAATCTCTCCACGTTTTCTATTTCTGACCTTTACCCAGAATTTACGGCTCTCGTTAATATGTTCCATTGGAGATCCAGGAAACCTTCCGAGACCACCTGGATATACTACAGGTGCTCCGTGATCAAATTCATAAATTATCCAATAAGCCCATAACTTTTTATGACCCCCTGCATTAATGTGAAACCTGGAAACCAAACCACCAAGCGGTCAGGATGTGAATCTAGGTTGCACCTGCCACCTGTATGCCAATGGTTTTGACGTGCAGGCGACGGGAGCACTTGTCAGAGCTTGTAGATTCCGCAAAATTGTCAGTTTCTTAAACGTGGAAACATGTTTCACAAGCGGAGCCGACAGGCTAAGTATACGGTAGAATTAATTGACTTCGAGAAGCGCTGGAAAAGTTTTCCAGGAACGAAAAACAACTTTTTTTTCCCATAAGAGAACGATTCTCAGATTTGGGATGTGAATAAGCTCACGTTTTTGGAACTAACGCTGTGAGAACCGACGGCTGACTTTGGTCATAACCAGGAGATGATCTCTGCAAAGCGTCTAGCAGAGACTCACCCACTCAAAAATACGTTCCCTGTGGTCTTTAAGCTCCCACATCATCTAATTTACAAATACGAATAATCCCAGCTTAGACTCATCCCCAACTAAGGAAGTAAGAGGGTGCTTAGACGACGCTGCGGGCGAATAAAAATTTCTTATAATCGACAGCGTAATTTTTTGTTACATTAAAAAGTAGAGGTCAAGTAGATTTTTAGGAAAAGCCTATTATCCCATCTCCTCACGTTACACTTAACCCTCATCGCCATTTTTGAGGACATGATGGTGGATGTAACATCCCCAATCCTTGTCACTTATGGCCATCTTTCTTTGTCGTTCTGAAGCGCCAAGAAAAGGCCTAAATTAAATGATTGCCAGCTTTTCAAAAAACCCGAATTCGGACGTTCGCAGACAAAAGAAAAGTTCGCATGACTAACTCTGTTTCCGAGCGAGCCACATCGAACACCAATTTGATCTTCGGAACTTGCTGCTTCCCACACATGTTTGCTGTGGCCGGCTAAAGGTGATCATATTTTTGAGCCTTCTACCGTAATCCAGGTTTAAAAATTCAATGTCACTTGGTCCAGTTTCATCTCTTGTTGGAAGACCAAAGACTGTCCTAAATGCGATGGACTTCCGGGTCGCCGTTCGAAAACGAAACAGAAAACTGCGTTTAGTCTACTTCCAACTCATCTGTGGTCATCGTTTATTAATAACGAGAATAGATGTATGCGCCTCGCCAACAGTTGGCTACTTCAAAAACAAAGTGCCGTAGATGGATGTTTGGGAATTTTGGACGCTCGTACAGCGCTGATCTTGGATGCTTTGGACACTTTTGGAACCCGCGGAAACAGGCTTAAATTTGAAACCTATCACCTAGTACCTCCTCGACGCCAAGATATCAATAGCTTCTTAGCCACGGAAGTCTTCTTCGTGCCTACCTTCGACCACCATAATTGTTTACAGCTCCCCGCACCATTTTCCCGCATGCCTTCATTGTCAACAGTGACGTGTGTGCGCGTTCTCTCATAAAAGCCCCATTCATGCTAGGCTGTGTTACCTGAGAGCGTCCGCTAGAGGGAAGGCTACAGTAACTCGAAGTATTTTCCCAACAAACTATGACGATTCATGTTTTTCCCACTATACAATTCATCGTCTCCCATCGTCGACGACGTCGACATCGCCGTTGTCCAGCGTTCTCGGAGGAACAAAAAAGATCTCGCGCGGTTTTCGGATTTCTTTTAGTGGCAGTGGTTTGTTTTCGCCCCAGGATTTTCCGCCGCTTTTCTGCATGTTCAATGAGTGAGCGCACTGTGTGCGCTGGAAATAGTCCAAGCCGCCGCGCGAGCTACCACACAATACACACAGGGATAAATATGAGCATTAAAAATTAACAAAGTGTCCGGCTGGAGAATTGAGTTTTTTACCAAAAACAAAAATTGTTTCAACAATGCATAAGAGATACTGTTGGTGTAGTGCACGAAGCTTCATGCTTAGCGCGCTGGGAACCCAGCCAGCGCACAGGATGCGTAGAATTTTAATGTGAGGTTTTTGTAAAATTTGGATTTGAAAAGAAAAGCCAAAACGTACCTCAGCGCAAGCCGAATCCTTGGTCGACACTTTCCACCATTCCGGGACAAAGACGCAGCCGCAGAGCGACGCGAATTTGGTCCACAAGTTTGTGGCCGTTTCAATCCGGCACTTCATGACGTCCTCGACAGTGTTCATCACAGCCCAGCACTTGTCTGGGGTCAGCTCGTTGACTTCGTACACTTTCATGCCTAGACAGAAATACCGTAATCCTAGACTTTGGGAGGTTGCTGTGAGGCATAGTTTTCAAAGTTGGGAAGCCCGCTACCGTAACCTTGGAACCCTGAGACATACCTGAGATCGGGTGACGAACCTTAGCCACCAACGAGCCGTTGTACTCATGCTCAGACTCGGCTATCACGATGCTCACCAAACGCTTCGACCCATCCATGATGACCAACTCCTCGGCGTACAGATGCGCGCTGAGCACCTTGCAATGGTCCTCGTTGCAAATGTCGAATTCGATCGGGTCGAATTGGACAGCGTTGTGAAGGACGTACTCGTCCATCGCACTTTGAATCTAAATGAATTAACAATTAGTTTTCGCTCGTTTATTGGCAGAAATGGGTGAGAAAAGATGTATAAATTTAAGATAAGAACCTTTTGCAAGTCGTTGACACGGAGGTGCAGCGTCTTGTGACGCTGAAGCTGAGGGATCGCCTCGATTTTGGTGAACTGCGGCGCGATGACCGTGGAGAAGCGGCGCGCGGTACGCGAGAGCTGAGCGGAGACTGAAGTTTTCCGCATCCTGAAATCAGAGGAACCAAAATTAGCCCGGTTCACGAGTCCCTTCAAAGTCTGTGCCCCAGCTCCTTGAGTGGAACCACCAGGGGCTCCGGGTAGAAGCTGCGAGGAAGACAATGCGCGGCGATTTGAAGACATAAAATCGCTTCATTTTTCTCTCCTCCCAGTCGAAGGAGGCGTCGAAAACTGGTGCTGCTGAGGCTGTGACGAGACGCGTACGCGCGTCGTTGTCGTCGTGTTCTGGGACGACCTCAGAGAAGCACCGCGCGTTTCAACGCCTCAAAGCCAAAAGAAGGAGGAAGGAGTCAGTCAGTCCTGGACAACACGTCGACCGACGCGCCGCATACATATGTGACCGCACCCATTCTGGGACTGGTCTTTATACATACACGCCAACCACACTCACCAGGGGAGGAAACTACCGAGATGAGGCCGCGGGGAATCGTATTGGCCAGAACAGATTTCGCATAAGATCAGTAGGGGATAACAAAGACTTTGGACGTTCGGAAGACGATCGTCACAGTTGACCCATGAATAGCATTTTGTGACGCACGGGGGTGCCGGTTTACACTAGTTTAGCTGTTCGCATCTGGTAAAAGTCGGCTTTGCACTGTTTTTGGCCAAAGATCGGTAGTAATTCGGGAATCGAAGGAATTGTTACGCAGGAGCCGTTTTCGGACATGTGAGATCTATGTCAATGCACCGCCTTGGATTTGGGACTTAGGACCATGATCCTGAACCGAAATCTCAATTTTTAGAGTCTAAAATATCCTGAAAACTTCAACTTGAAAGAAGTCAAATTTTGTGGTTTTCGGCGGACAGTCTAGGCTAAAAACAAAAACTGCAAGAAGTGACTTTTCCAAGTCCGCTTATATTTTAAGTAGTACGTTTTTCAACTCAATTTCCGGCTAATTTTGTTAAATTTGCATTGTTTTTGCACTACCAGTAAAGTTTGTTCCAAATATACCAATTTTCACTTACTATAGTTTTCACTATACATGGTCTCCCAATCCTTACTCCCAAACTCTCTTTACAACCTTGTCCAATTTCTTCAATTACAAAAATGCATTTTTTCAAGCTT
>KN167383.1:6971-17102 GCA_000757745.1 Steinernema scapterisci
GAAAACGAAGTTGAATCCCCAAGATCCTGGGGTTCGGATCAGGGCTGAGCGATAACCGATATAGAGGGGCCGATAACCGATATCCGATAATCGGGTAAAGTTTCGAAACCCCGATAACCGATAACCGATAACCGATAACCATATCCGAACTTCGGATATGGTTACCTGGTCGAAGTAGTTCTTCTTCTCCAGCATCGTTCCTACGAGATGGTCAAGAGGTGGATCAGGATGCTGCCACGGAAAGACGTGGTTTCCAGGAAGAACAGAAGGGGCGCCACCAGGTAATAATGCATCTCGACTCCAAGGGACCAGGTGTGCAGAAGATACTTGAACTTGTTGATCTGGAATAGGATTCTTAGTTAATAACCAATATTATGATCTTACCTGGTCGAAGTAGCTCTTCTTCTCCAGCATCGTTCCTACATTCGTGGCCAAGCCCATCGCCCATCTCGCGTCTTGGGCCAGAAACTCGAACAAGTTGGAAATCAGCATGAATTTCCCGGCCGCCAGAACCGCGAGGATCGTCAAGGCGTACATCGGGAGAAGTCGGAAGAAGCGCTTCTGGTAGAAATGTCCAAAGTCGGCCAAATTCTTCATTTTCCTTCCGTAGATCATGGCCATGAGGTATCCAGAGAGCACGAAGAACCTGGGCAGAAATGGATCACTGGAGTGAGTCAAGGGAACTTACATGTCCACGCCGACGAATCCATTCGGGAAAGTGTCGGGGAAGATGTGGAAGAGGAGCACGAGGACGATGGCGAATCCTCGTGCTCCTTGGAGGTCTTCTCGTTTCATGGCACGGAGCCTGAAAAAAGGGCAAAATGAGCTTTGCACAGAACATGGAGACATTGGCAGCGCGGAAATCACGCGGAAATACACAAATTGAGAGATCGACAATTTGGCGGCGCCGGGGGAAAACGTGCAGTTTGGATGACGCGCAAGAATCCCCTATGCGATAAAGAAACATCGAAAAGTGCGCGCAGTCAGGAAACGTCATACGTTCGTTCTGCAGTTGAGCGCGAAAATTGAAATTTTGGTTTGGCAAAAGCGGTTCGCCGCGGTGCGTTTTGAAGCAGCTACAAGATTCCAACTGCTCCGAAAACGCTGATCTCCTCGGGCCAATCGATGGAGTCGTTCCGCTGCTCATCCCGGATTCGGTCGCCGGTCGCGCCCGACCGCACACGACCGCGTCATGGGGAGGACTGAAGTCAGGCGCCACAGACAGACACGTGTCCACAGACACGTGTCGCCGTCCACGCGAAACGTAGACGTCTAGCGACAGTATCAAAGTTGAGTTGTCACCAGACGTCTGTTCGGCTGCCATTTCCCCAATGCCGCGAAATGAAGACCGGTCGGTTTGTCCGGGCTGTCCGGTTCTACGGACCTTTTCAAACCTTATAAGTGGTGAAACGAGCATGACAGTTGAGTTCATACAACGTTCAAAACACGGAAAAACGCCGGAATGGAGATCCATGATTTCGTGACTGCAGTTGAAACTGAGACCGCAAATTCTGACGTGGAGTTTCTGGCCAGGGAGAATGGAGGAGCGGAAATCGAAGAATGGATTTCATTATAGAACTGATCCCCTTGGAGAGCTGGTTGCCAAGTGCTTCCGTAACGTTGCCTGGCCCCATAAGTCTCCGTTCCAAACCTGCGTTCCTTTCAATCTTGTTAAATGTCAGCATGAGAACCCGATCTCAAGTGCTTCTCGTGGCCGGTACTGGACGTTATGAGTCTTCGGACTCAAATCCTTCCCCAGTTCAGTGTTTTCTTCGAGCTTCGTCTCTTCTTCATCGCACATTTCTTCCACTCGCGTCGACAATTTCCCCCTCAAAACTGTTTTCCCTCTTCTTTTCAAACCGCGAAATGATTATATCAGTGCAGCGCTTCTTATATTCAGCGGCCGCAAACATCTCTTGCCTGCATTATCACCACAGAGTGCTCTTTCGAGGCGTCCGGCGAGTCGACCGCCGACGACCTCTGTATCTGACGTGCCAGCGTGGCGCTCTAGCCGGTGCTTAGTCACCGCCCGCGGGAACTTGTTTTGGGTTTTTGGCTACGTTCTGCTATGTTTTGGGATCGTTTTATGATCGTTTCCCGTGGAAATCACGAGTGGGAAGTTGTGTGAATCGATGTTTTGAATACGGCAGATCTGTTTGTGACGTGTGACGTCAATCTAAGCGCTCTTATCAGTTTACACACTCGCGATCGTTTCGTCAGCGCTAAATTCGGATTTCTTTGCAGCGATGAACTCGATGAATTACGAACCGCCTCAGAAGCGATCGACTCGGGACCTGGACATTGACCTGGAAGAACGTGACGATGAGCATAAGGAATTCATCACTTATAACAACGTGAGTTGGGGCATTTAAAGCCTGTTAATCTTGTTTGTTCAGATCGAGGTTAAGTGGGCCCTGTATCACCAATTCGTCAATCGCCAAGAAAGTCATGCTACGCAAAGGATTCTCGTTGAGAGCGACAAGGCGTCAGTGCGCTTGAAGGTCGAAGTTCAGATGGAGGCTGGAGAGGAGAGCTAGAATATGGAAAACTAGGATCTCTTTTCTGTTGTTCAACTTATTTTAATCTAAAAGAGTAATCTAACCCTAAATGCATTAAACCTCGCTTCCTGCTCACCCTGGATCCGGCCGCCGGTGGCGCCCAAGAGAACTGAATAAAAGCAGCTGTCACAGGCATGAGTCCGATCAACTGCTTATCCTCGAATTACAAAACCCTCCTTATCTCACCTCAACTCTTTTCTTGCCTGGCGTAAATGACCCCCTGATAAGAAACAAACATCGATTCCTACGACTCATTCCTACAAGCGCTCTTCCGCGTGCTTCGAAATGGTCGAACCGATCGATTCAACCAGTTTCGGGCTTCCAGCCGAGCCGTCGGACTCTCTCGAAGTTGTCCACAAGGCGCTGAGTCTATTCAGCAGCTACGACTTTTCTCTAGAAGGACTCACGGAGTCCATTGGGAAATACGGAGTGATCCTTTACGTCATCGTTTCTCTGTTCGTTGGAATCCGTAAATTGTATTTCTCGGATGTACTCTTAAGTTCCCGGTTTCAGGAAAACACCACTGGACACTTCGGACTCGAACCAAAAGTACTCCGACTTCAAGTGTCGCCAATGCGAGCAAAAAGAGGATTTGGGTGCAACTCCATTACAATGACCAGGCGCTGCCAGATGAGCTGATGGGGAAACCAGGTGAGCGAGTTCCGCTTGATTCGCTTAAACCTGATCTTAGCGACGCGCTTATTGCGGAAACATGGCTACAAAGCGGTCGAGAAGAACGATATCGGAACTCTAGAACTCAGCGAATACAGCTTCAACCTGTTTGTCTCCGCGTTTGTGGAGATCAACGGCGACGATCTCACGATAGGGGATGAGGTGGTCCAAGCCAAGCCCATCGCCATCTTGCATCCGATTTCTCTGCGTCAGAATTTCATCGTGACGGAGAAGGAGAATCTAACGTTTATGAGCGACGAGGACCCGTTTACGGATTTTGAGGGACTGTCTCATGAAGTCGAAAAGTAAGAGTGCTGTTTAATCCAAGAGTCAAGTGTCAATGTTCAGTTCCGTGACCTCCCGAGCGAGCGAGAGCTACAAGAAGCAGCGCAAATCCAACCTCCACGTGATCAAAACAAGCTTCTGGTCTTTTTTCGACTGGTGCCTCTGGAGGCTCAATGCTGACCTCTTCTCTACGCGCCCTCGGATCGTCATCACGAACGGCTCGTCCACTTCTATCTGGGTCCAGTGCCGCATGGAAACGGAGCAGCACGGAGATGATCCGTATGATGATATCAATATTCTGGCTCTCTCGGGAGTCACAAAGATTCCTCCTGGCTCTACGATTCCGTTCCACCCGTATTCTGACAACTTGGGCTCGAGCGAGAAAACGCCACGGATCGAGGTTACCGTTTACAGTGGGACCAGCACAGGTAGATCTCCATTTGAAGCAACTCTGAATCTCCCTTACAGGCTCCATGACCCTCGCCGAGTTCATTATGATCCCCAGCAGCCATGTTTCCGGAATCTTTCAAAATGGGAAATTTGAGAGCTCTGAGAATTTCCAGATTGGAAGACGCGTTCAGTTCCAGGAGGTTCCAGCTGAAGTGGAATCGGACGACAACGGCGACGATCAAGAAGTAGAAGACCACGGGGAAGATGAGGAGCAGGGAAACGAGTCCCCGGTGGATGAAGATCCGGAGGGAAACCCGTGGACCAAGAAGTCTTACGTAAGCCACTTGAACAAGAATCGTGGAAACCTTGAATCCCATTTCAGTGGCACCCATACGCCCAAACGCACGTGGCCAACGCTTCCGACCACAAGATTTGGGTCTCCTGCGAGAGCGACGTCAACAAGAGTGAAGCGTTATGCAACCGTTTGACGGAGCTTTTGAGATCAGGTTCGTGTGCACTCTGAGCTCTGATCCTAAGACCCATTTCAGGTCAGGAGATAGGGAACGCGGACAAAGTCGGGTTCACAGCCATCAGACCCAAGCAATACATGTACTTTACCCCTGTGATCCACAACGATCCGTGGTGCCGAGTCTACGTGACCATCCTGCAAGAACGCCAAGAGGACGGGAAACGAAGCTACGAACTCGTGGCGTCAAAGTGCCCGGCGTTTCCAAATGCCAGCATGATCGTGTCCCAGGATGCCCAGCTGAAGCACACCTTCATGGGACAGATCTGGGTTGAAGAGAAGAACTATCTGAACCATCTCACGGGAGAGTATCTAAGGCTCGAGAACCTGCAGAAATGCATTCTGGAGAATGGGAGAGTGTGGGAATAGCAAGTTATTTATTGAAATCCGGTCTTAGCGAATAATCGGACCCTTCTTGACACTCTCGGCATCCAAAGATTTATGATTCCTGTGGTCGTAATAAATGTCGTCTTCCACCCAGATCTGCCCCATCAACGTGAGCCTGACCTCGCCTTGCTTCGACACGATAAGGCTCTGATTCGGCCAGATACAGTAATCCGAGCAGACTGGGAGCATCTGAGATTCAGTTTCCTGTAGAATAGTGACGTGGATTCGGCAGTTTGGGTCGTCGTAGACTGGAGGGAAGAACTTGAGATAAGCGCGGGGCTGGATCAGGGTGAAGCCGAGCAGTTTCAAGTTGTATAATTCGGCTGAAATACAGATTTAAGATTGGAAACTGAGGTCAGCAGGTGGTTCACCTTGGCCTGCTAGAAGCCTCAGCTCTTCCAGTAGCTTCTTGGACTTGGCGGCGTCGGATAAACAGGACACCCAGATGGGATTCGCGGACGCGTTGGCGACGTGAGTGTGGCTTCTGTAGTCCCACTAGAATCAGAAAGGAATTAGCCATAAGGAAGGAGACTTACGTGAGGCATCTTGAGGAGGTAAAGTTCGGGCAAAGCAATGGGAAAGGGAACTTTCAAACCCGATAGAATATGACGACGTAAGAGACTTAAATAGTCAGTTCATGGGTTTGATAACAGCCGTTGTTCATAAGATGAGTCAACGCAAAGAGCGCATTGTGCAGTTAGTCAGCTGATAAGGGAACAGCAGGGTGTTTTCAGGTGTTATGACGTTTTGATTTGAGATCTCCGCGGATTCAGAATTTCTAAAGAAAGGCTTGCAGAGAAGCAGCCACTCATCTGACTACGATTTCGCAAGACAGGCACAAATCCTCCTCCTCTGATCACCAAAGATCGTTCTCCGTTCTTCACGTTCTGCATCATTAAAAGTACGACTTCGTCGCTTCAAGATGGTAAACAATCCCATCCCATTTGACGTCTTTTTCCACTTTTCCCACATTCCCCCTCTTTCCCCACAATGGGAAATTCTCAGTCGGTCGGCGAGAATCGTTTTGTGCCTTATGAAGACAAGCCTTTGGACGCCGGAACTGTGAGTCACCTGACTTCGACGTCTCTAACTTTCCGTTTCAGGCATGTCCCGTGTCCACAACCCACGTGGCCAACGCGTACCGCGCCCCGATCTACGTGGCCTGTATCACGGATCTGTTAGAGCTAAAGAGAACCAAATACCAACTTAAGAAGGCAGTGGTTGAAGGTAAGTCCGACTGACTTGACATGACCGAAATTGGGCTTTTAGGCGACATCCAACGGTTGGAAAACAGTGGATTCTCAAAAATAGATCCCAAACAGGTTTTCCCGTTCCAGCGACCAGTTCCCAGCGACCGCCGATGCTCAGTATATGTCAGCGTTGTGGTCGTGGATCGGAAGAAACTGAAATTGGCCGCTTGGGCATTTGTTTTGAAACCCGATCAAGGAGTAATCGTGAACAGGAGATGTGAGCTAAGGAAGGCAAAGCGTGGGATGCGGTGGATCGATGAAAAAGGGAAGGATCATTTGAGTAGGGAATGAGTTGGGAAGTGTGTTATGTGGGTTTGAAATAAATTTGGCAAAGGGTTACTGTAGTAATGCGTACACTTGCGCTTCTTTCATGCCTTGACGAACGGAGAGGTATACCCTCTAAGATTATAAGGGGAAGCGCGAACGCTGTCCCCGGACGCAAAAATTTAGCTGTCGGCCAACTCCAACTCGGAGCTGCCGCACGGGTCAGCCGGAATCTGAAGTGCAATGTTCCAGCCTCGCCATGGACCCCCGACCTTCGTGGTCGTCGGGGAATCCCAGCCAGGTAAGTTTATGAGTCGGCGAGCTACGGACCTAAGGCATCCATTAGTCCAAGACCTGACTGTGTGCACTTTATTGGCTGGCCGACAGCCAGATTTTGGACCAATGGGTGCCTTAGGTTTAATACTTTCCACGAATTGACTAAGCCTGAGCTTAAGTTTGGCTTCAGAGAGGCTTGGTGACAAAGTTTTGGGGTAGATCTAAGGTTGGGGGACTCGTTACAAATCGAAAATCCATCTAAGAAAAATTTTGATTGAGATAATCAAAGTTTCCGATCCTGAAGCGAAGGAGATCACGAAGAAGAAGAAGATCACTTTTTTCAAGATCAAAGAAGATCGCTTTATAATGAAACAATAACAAAAAGGTAAGTTGAGAAGTCAACTCGGGACCTTTCCGCGCCGATCAGCCCAGTGCGTCGGGCGTCCTCCCGGAGCGGCCTCGCGTCCCACATCATAATCCTACAACTGTCTTCGGATTGCAGCGGCCAAAGCTTCGACAGTATCATCGTTCGAGATGTCAATGGCCAATTTCCGCAGATAGTAGATCAAAATATCGGCCACATCAGATTCGCGCTTCAGTGGAGGCTGCTGGAAAGCGCTATCTTCCAAATCTTCTTCGCGGCCTTCTTCGTTGAGGTCGGGGACTTTATCGCTCTACAATACAGAGTGATGATAATCGCTAGTTTAGAGTGTTCTTACCATTCCTGCTTTCTGGTACGATCGCTTTAGCTGCTTCTTCAGCTTATTCGGGATGGGAATGCTTCGAAGGTTTGTTTTGCCCTTCAAAACATCGCCGATTGATCCTTTGATCTTCTTGGCTGCGAAGGCCAAACGCATCTTTGTCTTCTCGTCGACGTCGATGCTACGCGATAAAATTTCTTCCGGTCGTATTAGAGGTGCGCGGGAGCCTCGGTGGCACTTTTTCTTCGCGGGCTTCGGCGGGTCGTCGGCGAAGAGCTTGCGGCGGGCTCCTAGGCGCTTTAGCTCCTTGGCGGCTCCTTGCCGTTTTGGAGGTTTGTTGATGCGGCCATTGATTGTCCCAATTTCTACATGACTTGGTGGAGTGCACGGTTGACTCATCTCTGAAAAATTGGTAGATCACGAAATATCTAGGAATCTAACGAAGACAATAGGACTAAAACTAAAAACTAAAAATAAATTCCAGAGTAACGTCGATCAATGCTCGAATACCGTGATATTGTGTCGGGAAAAATCAGGCAATTCGCGTGAGGAAATTATAAGGAATCTCCACGAATTGGCAGCTGGAGGCTCGCACCGAGTTCTGTCTGGTCGCGTCCCCGTGTCTCAGTTGACGACGCCCAGTGACGCGTTCTTCATTCCAGCCATGGCAGGTCGAAGATCGGCTGCTCGAAGACCGGTCAAGCCGGACCTCACTGATGACCCACCGACGGCCTTCATGGAGCAGCAGGGCTTGTTCCTCGCCCGCCGCAGAAAACTCGCCACCAGAAAACGGCCCGATCTGGCCAAGGACAAAAGGCGCAAACGCCCAGCCCCGCAAGCGGTCGCCGGTAAGTCCTTTATTCCCATCTTTCTCTTCAAAGCAGCGCTGATTCAGACGTGTTCGAGAGCGTAGCCGGAAAGCACCTTCTGTGCTCGGCCTACGCCCTCCTCACGAACCTCTCGGCCAGGATTGGTCGTGACCACGTCGTCAAGAAGACGTCCGACATCCAAACGTCCGTCCTGAAGCTCGTCCCGGAAGGTATGTAATTAAGTGTCGTATGAGATTTAAAGTTTTCTTAATTTTTAGGCGCTAAAAAGCCGCAGAACGGCACAGCCCTCGGCTATACGATGAACAAAATGCTCGGCGCCCTCGCCGACTTTGTCGGCGAGCCAAAGTTATCCTGCCCGACCGAAGGAATAGCGGTGTAAGTTCATTTTCTGTTTTCCGAGGTTTTATTTGCGAGATCCGCTCCCTGGAAATGTTGTATCAATATATCCAGGGACCGGGTATTTTAATACCCGACCGTTGGATATTATTTGGGAATAACCAACGGTGGGGTATTTTAAAATACCCGACCGTTGGTTATTCCCAAATAATATTCAACGATCGGGTATTCCCAACCCTGGGTACTCCAGGATTCCAGATTTTGGGGTTCGGGTATTGTGATAACCAAGCCTCCGGTATTAAAACTTATAATTACTTCAGCGACTTCTCCGCCGGCGCAACATTTGCGTTCATCTCCCACACGAACCGGGAATCAGGAGAACAAGACCTCGGAATCATACTCTCCCTCCGAGACTTGGCGGACCTCATCGAGTCCCGTCTCGTCAAGGAGGAAGAAGACGATCCAGCCGCGCCTCATCCCTCGTCGTCTCCTCTCCTCCACAAGAAAGACGACGAGCCAGCCTGGCCTCCACCCTCGTCGCTGGAGGAACTGTTCATCCAGTTCTACCGGCTCGTCATGGTAAGTTTAAAAAATTGAAAATCTCATCACATTACACCTCGTTGTTTAAGGAATTCGGCGAGGCCGCGGCGGCCGAGCCTCCGAAGGAACCGGAACCAGATGGCCGCACTCCTGAGGTGACGGCAGCCGTCCAGGCTGTCGCGGATTTTGTCAACGAAGCACATCGGCTGTTCGACCTGACCAACGGCGTTGTCTTTCTCAACTTCAAGGAAGCATTCGCTCACCTCGGAACTTGGAAGGCAGCCGGTAAGTCAGCAAATAACGAGCTCATTTATAACTGTCACAATTTTAGACATGGTTGAGCGCTGTCTGGCGCTTGGTCCGGTCCAGTGCAGCAGGCCCTGTTGTTCAAAGGACTCTCGGCTGCGGCGAGGCAGTACGACACGCCGAATGTCGTGGACCTGGGGCCGACGTCTTGGTTCATCGACGCCCGACATCGACCGGCTGTCGACCCTGCCACGCAGCACGACAACTTCCTGTCGGTCGAAGGCCTCGGCTACCGCCTGGACGACTTCGCCAAGGGTTGGATGTCCGACTCGAGGTCGTTCCAGGAAGACCAGATCAAGAGGCTGACGCTGCACATCCGCGAACTCCAGAGACATCCAACCGGTGGAAGGGTTCCTCCCCCATCGCGACGAGGCCCTGCTGAGCCGGATCCAGTTCGGAAGGAACCAGTACGCCATCCGCGAAGCGCACAGAAGCGGTAAGTCACTCATCAGTAGCATCTAATATTACGTTTTGATATGAGTAGGTCGAACCGCTCCAGGGCATAAAGAGGGGGGCTCGAAGAGCTCGAAAAGGGGCTCGAAGACCCCGGAACTCCTCCGGACGGCGTCGGCTCCTCCAGACGTCGTCGAAGAAGCGGCGGATCCTATCCAACGCTCGGCCTGGTTGAAGAACCTCCGCAAACCGAAGAAGACGAAGAAGATCCGCAAGTCGGCGGTCGCCTCCTCGACTGCCTCGGACTCCTCGGAAGACCCGTCGGACGTCACCTACGTTTCGGATGACGAGAGCTCGTCACTGGACGACCCGTTGTCCAGTGACGAGACGACCCGTTGTCCAGTGACGAGACGACCC
>KN167383.1:28941-43887 GCA_000757745.1 Steinernema scapterisci
ATGTGGCACTGGAAACACCGATTTAGAGGTATTTATGTAGCGGTTTCTGAACGCCCTCCCACTTTAAGAACCGTCCTATGACCGTTTAAGCAGATAGGGCAACACCGGGGCTTGCAGATTTTGGGTAATAAGCAGATGTCGCGAGATTAGCGACGCTGAAAACATGGGTTTTGTTGACTTTATAATTTTGAAATTTAGATGATTGAACGAGGATTTGGAAAGAGGGTCCGAAATAGCATTTCGAAGATCGAAAAACAGAGATTTTGGTCAACAGACTCGTCGACTCTTGAGTTCTAGATTCGGGACTGGTGCAGCCATACCTTGGGTATCTACAGGGATCAGATCCTCCTTGCGCCAAGCGTACGAGCAGGATCTGCAAACCTAAACGACGACATGGCTGTGAATCTCGTGAGCGAGAAAAACATGAGATTGGGACGCAAGATCGGAATGAATTTGATCCAATCCACTCTCAGCGAGGGCCGGAAAGATGTGGCTTCCAGTTCTGCTCTTGGTAAGTGTTTCCAAAGATAGCTTTTATGCTGGTTATAGGTTGCGTTTGCCATTGATACATTTCAATTTATAAAAGGAGAAAAAGATAATTCGAAGTGACTCAAGACTTTGCGCCATGTTGCGTCCATCGTTCTCCCCATCACAGAACAAACAAACCCTAGATCGACGTGTCCTACAACACCAGCGGCGCTTTCGAAAGAGTTCGCGCGCCGGCGCCTTGTCACACGTCGCCTTATGAGCCTTTGAAATCCCCTGGTAACTGCTGCCAACGGTCATTCGTTTCCCGTTCGTCCACAATGGGTCTCTTCTTCTCGCGCCTCTATTCGATCTTCGGATCTCAAGAGAACGTTCGGATTCTGATGGTCGGCTTGGACAACGCTGGAAAGACGACGATTCTCTACAAGCTCAAGCTGGGAGAAGTGGTCACCACGATTCCGACTATTGGTGAGTGGTTTCAGGGCTCTTGGCAGATCTGAGATTCCCGAATTTCAGGCTTCAACGTGGAAACGGTCACCTACCGTAACATCTCCTTCACGGTCTGGGACATCGGCGGACAACAGAAGATCCGCTCCCTCTGGCAATACTACTTTGCTAACACCAAAGCCCTAATCTTTGTCGTCGATTCCAACGACCTCGAGCGTGTGGAGGACGCCAGAGAGGAGCTCCAACACCTCATGGAAGCCGACGAGCTCCGTGACGCCAAGCTTCTCGTCCTCGCCAACAAGAGCGACCTTCCCTATGCGATGAGCGTGTCGCAGCTGACGGACAAGCTGGGATTGCACGAATTTCGGGGTCGAGATGTGAGTTTTTGATGGACTTGGCTGAATTAAGAACGTGTGACTTTAGTGGTATATCCAGCAGACCTGTGCGACGAATGGAGCTGGGATCTATGAGGGACTGGATTGGATTGCTGGAGAGATCGCCAAGCGCTGAATTCTGAGCTGGGAAGGAGCTATTCAATCTGCGGTTTGGGTTAGAATTGTGGTCTCTCAATCGTAAGCGATATTCACGTGATTTGGCGTTGTTGACAGTTGAATTCTCTATGTAAACATCCTAAGAGATTTTGGTTATTCACGGCCTGGGGGCTTCAAAGATGAGCGCCGCTTTTAAGCCACGGATGGGATCTCCAAACTACGTGACCCCACCCTCATTTCCTGCTCTCAATGACTCCGAGTAACGTTCACAGTACCACTACTTCATCAAACTGTGATCAATCGATCCCAGTCAGTTTTCAAGACCCTCACGATAGACTCCAATTTGTCTTCTGACTTCTAAAGATAATAAGTGCACGCTTTTGTGGGTGATAAGCAGCACAACGCAACCGGGGAGCAAGTGGGGGAGACCTTGATTGTGTGTTGTTGACAGGGAGATCAAACGATGAGAGGATCAAAAAACTGTCTGCGAGTTATCTCCAGTCTTAAGAGAGACTACAATTAGGCAAAAACGTTCCAAAATGTCAGTTCTGAGCAGCCAAAAAATGAAAATTGCTTAAAGTTCAAAATGACAAAAATGGATGCCTCATGCTGGAATCGAACCAGCGACCTTCTGTTTACTAGACAGACGCTCTGCCCCTGAGCCAATGAGGCCTGCCGGCTACCCAGCTCACATTGACTATAGTCCCGCTTCTGTCAAATTGGTTTGTTACGGATAGCTGCCACTTTGAAGGATTCTATCAAACCAAACTGTCATTCTCTTCTGATCTTGCAGCTTCTTATGCCTTTCCCCATCTCTCACGTCCCTGTTTTCAAACCCCCCTTCCCGGTGCACCTGTAAACACGTCCTGTCGATGCCTGTACCCACGTTGTTTATCCCCTGATCACCCGTCATCTCCTCTTCCAGAACCTTCGAAGATCGATCCCCTCGCACATCTGACTAATCACGGCCATATTTACCGTCGCGCCGTGCGCGTCGCCATCGTTATCTCTAATAGCGACGCTCACGTCAGTCGCACCTCCGCCACCGTCGCCCATATAAGCCGCCGCAATCAGCGGATCCGAATCAGTCCATCCTCGACTGGATTCTTAACAGGTCGCCGCTGTTCCAGCACACCCGCCGTCTTCTGCCTTCAATCGATGCCCCTCGCCTCCGCTGTTGCCGCGAAGAGAATTCGGCACAGCCACACTCCACAGCACCCCGACCAACGCCGCTACAACGATGAGTTCCTCCATGTGCGTCGCCATGTCCGAGCCCAAGTTCCTCGGCCACCGTCCCTTTATATGAAGCCTGCCGCTTCGCCTACTGCGCCAAAACGCCCTGAACCACAATCAAGCCAAACGCCGCCGGCTTCCGACATCGAAAGCGACGACAACGAAAGCGGATTCTTCGAGCGCGTCGTCAACTGGCTCGCTTCGCCCTACCGCCGCCGCAAGCGCCGTGGAATCCCAAGAAGCCAGCAGACTCAGGCATCGAAGACCACCGTCAATCACCCAGCCGACACCGACGATAGCGTCTTCTCTTCCTCTGCGTCGTCGTCATCGAGTGAAAGTGACCGCGAGGAGAGCCTCCCTTAAAGATGAGAGAGAGAGATGTCCCGATTTGGGAAGCAGTTCTGTTGTTAATAAGTACAGTTTAAGTCAATAAACGTAACGTTGAAAGAGTGATTTCGACACAGGCAGATATCTAAGAATCTACGGGTTCACCTGCGGGTCTGCGGGCAAGGAAGGGACCAGGAAGAGGACGATGAAGGCACAATCCTTATCTCGGATGGTAAGCTAATCAGCGCGGGGTCAGGGTTATTGTCGCGACGTGCAAAAAACGACTTTGGACGCGTTTTTGTCGATAAAACCGCTATAAGAGATGGCTGAGAAGACACAAGTGGGAGTCATGGGAAGATGTGGACCCGTGCCCAAAGCCCAATCTCCCAAAGCCAACTTCCCACGACCTTCCCAACCCCATAACTCCCCCTTCATTCCCCCGCATTCTTACTCATAATTCAGCGAATTTTCCGCCGTTTCCCACTTTGCTAAACTCGTCACACGCAACCCCATTCACCCGTTCCACAATCAATCACCGCGCTTCGTGTAATCACTGTTTCAACAATCTCAAAAAACCTGAACTTGGCGTGTTCCGCCACATTTCCGAGACGAATTTGAACTTTGGGCTGAGACTCTAGCGTGTCTACGTGCTTTCTTCCGAAATAAAAGTGCACTTTATGGCAACAAGGAACAATCTAAAAGTTCTTTGAGGCGGAGGAGTACGTAGAGATCTACGAGAGACCGACCCTCAGCGCCTCATTGGCTCAGGGGCAGAGCGTCTGTCTAGTAAACAGAAGGTCGCTGGTTCGATTCCAGCATGAGGCAGCTATTTTTGTCGTTTTAACATTTTAACGATCACGTTCGCCAATATTCATGTCTTCGAAGTGCCGGGGAGGACAAGGCAATTCTGAGTAAACTGCCCTTCGTCGAACGTATCGCTGATTCATAGTTTCGTCTACGGCGTCATCTCGTTTCCCCAAAAACGACGATCTAATGACGCGAACACGTGCGCAACTTTTGTGTCGCCTGCCGCCGACTTCCCAAAACTGGTCCCGAATGCGTAAGGAGCCTCGGGGGACGACCCTCTAAGGTCAATATAAGGGTGCGCGACCCGCCTTGGAAGTCAGAAGCGAAGAACACTCGCCGAGATGCGTCGCGGTTCGGTCCTTTTTGGCGCTGTTTTCGCCGTCTTTTTGGTTTCTTTCTGCCATGGAGATGCCACTCCTCAGGTCTTAGCAGGTGAGTTCTAGATCCCGTTCTATAGATCTTATGTTCCCGTTCCAGGACCCCCAGCGCCAATCGATCCCAACGAAACGCCGGACTTCGACGACAACCAGCAACAACAGCAGATTCCTCCCCAAAACGACGACTACAACAACCGACCCAATGGCGGCGGCTACAACCGACCCAACGGAGGTTACGGTAGACCTGAGCCACCAACGGATTCCGGCTACAACCGACCTAACGGAGGCTACGGTCGTCCGGACTACGTGGACCCCAGCTACCAGCGTCCTAACGGAGGCTACGGAAGACCCGACGGTGTCATTCCCCCAGATGGAGGATACAACCGTGGAGGTTACGGTAGACCGCAAGGTGGATATGGACGACCTGATGAGATGCCCTTCCCGCCGTTCTATGGAGGTCGCGGATACATGCCCTACCTGCACATGCACAACCACCACTACGCCGGACCTTACAACATTCCCAACTACGGTTAATCGCTTTCGCTCGCTTCCTGGAATCTCAAGCTTTTCTCTCTGCCAAGTCTTCCATTCTAAAGATTGTAAATATCGCAATTTAAGGTCTTGATTATAATAAACGGGCTGTCCTAACGAGTTCTAAGCTTGCTGGAATCAAACACTTGACTTTGGTGTTGACTTAAGAATTCCGCCTCTGATCAATAAGACTCGATTCGCGGAAAAGAGATCAAATCAATGAATCGCCGCTGTAATGTTTGTTAGGCGCAAAACGACAGAAACGGAAGGTTTTTGAACCCAGTGAAGCTCGGCGACCTTCGACGCAACAACGCGCGAAGGTGATTCGGTACAAAAAATGGGGAAATGACGCGCAGTGAGATCATCTCTGAAACAGATCGAGTTCAAAGTACATCTGGAAGCGCTTCCTGCTCTACTCCGTTGGATCAAAATCTCTTCCGCCTATACGACGCAGATCTGCTCAAACATGGTTTGGTGACGTAGCGTATCTCCCAAACAGTTTCTGTCCGCCAAACCGCAACAAAAGCGCCCATTTCAGGACTGAAACAAGATCCATTAAGCGCGTAAACCACGCATACCAACAAGATCACAAAGCAGGATATCGAGTCTCTTGACGCTTCCATCCTTAGCACAACATGACGTAATTCTTAGCACTTCAGGGAGGCATGTGTATTGCAATGCTTGGCCTAGAATAGCAACTGGGGATCGACACTTTGAAAAACGATGCACACCGGCCGCGTGTGGAATTCAGAGGTGTTTATGGATGAAGTGTCGTCGTCAGCTCATCGCTTCTCTCGACCCTTGTTACACGCCGCAAAACCCCAAAAAGATACTCCCCGGCCGGGAATCGAACCCGGGTCTCGCACGTGACAGGCGCGGATACTCACCACTATACTACCGAGGATACACTCTAAGCTCCCATCCCTTGTGGCTAAGTTCAAACCTTTCCTGCTCCACATTCCATCCGCCTCTATCATCAGCGTTCGAAATAAGCAACTCTAATCTCTGGCCGCATCGCTTTGCACTTTGCCTCCACGTTTCCCTCGCGAGGCCATTGCGAAATTCTCACACTTCCATTTGTCACTTCCGACGCATTCGTTCATGTTAATATAGCGCCCGTCGTCCACCTCATCGTTGCTCATCCCTTCAGTCACTGTCGCGCCCTTTTCACCTCCGCGGCTTCTCCGCCTGCACCACTCTCATTTGCATCCCCGTTGCAGGGTTTTTTCGCCGGTCATCCTTCTGCAGCCATGGTCAGCTCGAACCGCGTTCCCACCTCTCTGACGGTTTGGGACGTGCTTCCGGCGGCTATCAAGGCTCCGAATGAGACGACGCCGAGACTCCGAGGATCGAGTAGGAGGACTTCTGGAACTTCCACGCCGCAGTCGAGTCAATCGAGTCCTGGACGAAGCAGTGGGGGCAAGTTTGAGCCGAACTGGTCGAAGCTGAAGACGGAGATGTGCCGGAATCTTCAGAAAAATGGACATTGCGAGTGAGTTTTGTTTCCTAACGGACGTTGGGATCAACCAAGAAAGATTAGGATTAGTGGTGGGAATGTACCAATGTCAAACCAAGCTCATTTCCAGGTTTGCCAAGACGTGTTGGTACGCTCACTCCCCCGATGAGATCCGCTCTCCCGACGACAAGGAATCGGGCGAAGCTGCTCTCAAACTGATCCAAGAAGAGAAGCGCAAACTAGACCAGCAAAAGACGAACAATCGCCAGAATCGCAACCAAAAGAAGCGTTTCCACAACAGGCACTCTCCCTTGCAAACCCCGGAGTCCGAGTACCCGCGCCTGGACGCCGTCCCCGTTTACCACTTCAACTCACCTCCTCCCCAAATCTTGTTTCCGTCGCTCACCTTCGATAGTGGATGTTTGCCGCAGCCTGCCGCCGTCCTGCAAGCTAACACGATCCAGCAGACTCAGAATAGGTACGTGATGAACGTTCCGGCTGCATCTAACTAATCTTGGCTTATTCAGCATGCTGCGCCAGGAGCGAACCGTCATCAACCTGAAGGAAGAGATCCGCCGTTTGGAGAAGCAGCTGGATTCCGACGAGAATGATGCGGAAGGAACGGAAGAGCTGAAAAAGGCTTTGAATGCGAAGAAGATTCAGCTGCTCGCCGAGGAAGGTCTTCTCGTCCAGAAGATGAAGGAGTTGAAAGAGGTTCTCCCGCGCTCGCCACAGTGATTGAGATCACGATCGCCCTTTGGCGATCTCCGTTTACGGTTAACTTAACAATATTTCTGCCCACATCGTGCAATAAATCGTTGTACGAAAACATGCGGTGAAACACATAATTAAGCACACGGAAAAAGCTTAAACGATAAAAGTGCACCCAAAAAATCTAAAAAGTTACTCCCCGGCCGGGAATCGAACCCGGGTCTCGCACGTGACAGGCGCGGATACTCACCACTATACTACCGAGGATTGATGGACATGGCTGGTTGCTGGCTATTTGACGCTAACAGCAAATGTCTCTGTTCCTAGACGTCTAGATTTACGATTTACATTTATTCGATATCACTTTGACACGTTTAAAAGTTTCTCACCGGTCGCTTCCAGACCTATGCGTATCAGCATGTCCCTTCTGGAACTTCCACATTGTCAGATCTACAGTATGCCAATCAGCTCCACATTTGCCACCAGCTTCCTTCCCAGTTTCCCAAGACCCACAAAACATCTCTCACGATTTATCTCCCTATTTCCCAATACAAAACTGCGAAAAGATCGAATCCAGAATCTGCTCATTCACTATACTCCCAGCAACTTCGCCAATCAGATCCGCGGCGTTCCTTAAATGCTGCGCGGCTATCGCGGCGTCCCTCGCGTCTTCGAATTCTTCCATCTCCTCGATGGCTTCATCTATCAGCTGGATTTGCCGGAAACGGCTCAACACGACGTCATCCGAAGATGATTCTTCTCCGGCGACCTTCCCGACGGCTTCTGATATCGCTTCCACCAACGGCGAAATTCCCGATTCGGATTTGCAGGACGTCTTCACTACAGGGAATCTTGAAAACCTAAAGAACTGTGGTCACAAAAAGCATGAAAACCTTTCCCACGTACCTCGATTCTAGCGCTAGTTTCTCTTCGGATCCGTTCCAAAGATCGGACTTGTTCAGCACGACGGCTACCGTAACCGCCGGATCCAAGCCGCCAATCTGATCCAGCAAGTATTCGATCTCCTTGTTCAGGTCGGAACAGCAACCCAAGTCGACCACAAGCAGGACAATGTTGGCTTCCTGGGCGCGTTGAATCGATCTTCGGATGCCCTCTCCTTCCAGAACACAATCCGATTCTCGTATCCCAGCGGTGTCCGTGACGGTAACCGGCAGCGCGTTCAGCTGGATTCGGACTTCGAGGCTATCGCGCGTCGTTCCGGAGATGTTTGATACGATCGCGACTTCTCGTTCAGCTGAAAATTGACATAAGTTCTGGAGTGAAATCGTCGCTTACCCAGCTTGTTGATGATACTGCTCTTGCCCACGTTGGTCCTCCCGACCAACGCCACCCGAGCTCCTTCCCGGATCAAACAGCCCTTCTGGGCACTTCTCCTCATCGCCAGCAGTTTTCCCAGGATTTCCTTTGCGGCCGCATTGTGCCCAGAACGGTCCAATTGAACGTCGTCCGCAAAGTCGATCGCGGCTTCGAATCGCGCCATCAAATGGAGCACATTCTCCCTGAGCGGCTTCAGCTTCTGCGCAACGTTATCCTGCGACAGAGCCAGAGATCTCTGTCGCTCCGTATCGGCCGAAATAAGATCTCCCAGGGCTTCCACTTGCGATAGATCCATTTTCCCGTTGAAGAAGGCTCGCTTCGTGAATTCTCCTGCTTTCGCGCTGTCCACATTTGGCATTTTCTTCAGCGTTCCCAGGACCGCATTCACCACTGCTCGGCCTCCATGGACGTAGAATTCCACCGTATCTTCCCCGGTGAAAGTGCTTGGGCCAGGCATGTAAACGGCCATCGCGCGATCCAGAAGTCGATTCTTCTCGTCGTAGAGCGGCGCATAGAAGAGCTCGCGAGCTCGGAATTCAGGCTTCTTCGTCAGGCGTCTAAGGCAGGTGGCGCTTTCGGATCCTAAACGAGAGATAAAATCATGGTTTGCAATGGAGAATGATCCTACCTGAGAGTCGAATGATCGCGATGGCCGAGGGAGTGCTTCCGGAACTCAGCGCGAAGATGGTCTTCGTTACGGCGGAGATCGCTTTTGCCATCTTAATCAGGATTATTAGCTTAGGAAGCGTGAGGAAAAGCACGGAAAATGAGCGCGTGGAAAACGGAGGACGTCATAGGTTCGGTTCCCGTCGAAACTGGGCTTAGGTCATCAGGAAATCAGCTCGGAAAACGAGGAAACAGAGCGCGGAAAGTGGGCTCAAGGTGGCTTAATTTCAGAGCGTTTGAGGACATTTCCCTGGGCATCTAAATCTTCTAAGTTCCCTGAAATTTGGTAAGCAACTGGTGCTTGTGGGACGTCCCGAAATGGTCAATATCGCCATCAGCAGGGCCCGGAAACTCGCGAATCCTCAGCTCTAACTGCCCAACCACTGTCCCACGCAGGCCCAACCTCTGAAAGATAAAGCACAGAACAAATAAAAAATGGCAAATTCAGATTACAAAAACCAAAATAAGAATCAAACAAGAACAAAGAGAAGTGAAAATTGTTTATTCCTGTGCAGTGTAATAAATTAATACCCGGATTCCACGTTTCAAGGCATGACATAGTAACGAATGATCAAGCCCACAACAACAGCGACCGCCGTGCCCACCACCGTGCTCACTCCGAACTCCCAGAAGCTGGGCTCGATCGGAGGCTCGGGCAACGGGATCTGCTCCGCGTGCTCCACGACTTCCAGGAACATTTCCTTGTTGGCCCTGAACAGGTTCAGGTTCTTCGGTGCGATTTCCTTGAACTGGGCGGAGGTGGTCGGGAGCTTGAAGGCCACCTTCAGCATGATGAGCTTCGGGAGGATGTAGTCGTAGCTCTCGTCGAAGGACCTAGCGACCTTGTCCCTCCAGGACCAGAGTTTCTTGAGGACGTAGAGTTGGCGGACGTTGAACTTGTGGTCCTTGGCGAGGATAGAGAAGTATCCTTCGGGGTCGAATTCCTCGTTGTCGTATTTCTAGAGAAGGAACCTCTAGGAAGGAAAAACGAGGTAAATCCTTACCAGCAAGCAGATTTGTTTTGACTGTTCGTACGCCTTCCGGACTGCATCGCGCTCGATAAGTTCATTCTTCAGCCGGTCGTAACAATGGAGCAGGAAATGCGTGTCCATTCTGGCGTATTTGAGGTGCTCATCCGTCAAGGGCCTAAAAAGAGCCATGAAAACATGTCCAAACACCTTGCATTCTTACCTCAAACGCCAATCGGCACGCTGGAAGTTCCTATCCAAGTCGATGTCCCTGTAGTGCTTGACGAGGAAGGCGAGTCCAATCTTCGGGAATTCAAGGATCCGCATCGCTTCTTGGGTGTCAAACATGTTGACGACGTAGATGCCGAAGTCGCGCTGGAGCCAAATTATGTCGCACTGGGCGCCGTGGAACACCTTGAGGATGTTCGGGTTGGTAAACGGTTCGTTCAGGATGTGCATCTCCTTCCAAATCTGGAACGGGTCCACGATGTAATCCTGTTCCCGAGTGGAGATCTGAAGGAGGCACGTGATCCCGCGGAAGGATCGGAACTGGTTGTGCTGAAGTGAACTCATTTAAGATCGATCTGAAGACACAAGACGCTTACCTCGACATCCACGGCGAAGATCTTCTCCTTGTTGAGCGTATCCCTGAGTTTTCTGAGCTCAGTGGATGTCTTGATGACCGTGAGATTCAAGGTCGACATGCTCACTGGCTCCGCAGGTTCCACTGGCAGCAGCTCGGAATCAGGAACCTCCCAGGACTTGATTTCGGCGGCGTACGGATGGGAAGAGTCGACATCCTTCCATGACCGCTTGTAGGGGTGATGCTTGACCTTCAGCAGCGGCTTGAACGGGCGACGGGCATTGACCTGTGCAATGTCGTAGAACTTGTGGACGAGCTGCGGCTTCAGTTTGGTTTTGAGCTGAAAATGGTGGGATTTAGGATTCGCTGATAACGTCTTACGATTCCGACCGGCAAACTCAAAAGAGCTCCTAGGAATGAGCACACTTTTAGACGAGCCCTGTCTGATTCATTCAGGTAGCCAAAACAAACGTCTCACAAGCGTGTCCGAAAGCGCTTATAAGCTGTCTCACAACGGTCAGATGGTCATTCCTCGGTTGTTCGATTCTGGAGCGGTCGGGCCTTGGAAGCTCCTCTCCTCTGCTCACCACCATCATGTCTTCCATCAGTCAGCGCTTGTTGTCCTTCGGTGGAGCCGTATCCCAACTCATATTCCCGCATTCTGTTTAATATTACTCACCTTCCACAAATTTGATGTTGTCGGCTTCCGCGGCTCCTGCGACTCATTCGGCTCCTCCTTGGCGTCATCATCTGTCGGCAAGTTCTTGAGCTCTGAGACGCTGTGGGCGTACTTGCAGTTATCGCCATATCTAAAACATTTCGTCCATCAAAAGGTCAGAATTGCACGTGAACTTACTGGCACAGGTCGTCGCCGTACCAGCACAGTTGGCTCTTCGTGTAGGAGCCGTCTTCGCCCCACGAATCCGCCGATGATTCTTCGGTCATCGCCTGGAAAGCAACGAATATGAGCCGTGGATTGGGGCGAAGTGGCAAACGAATCACGAAACACGAAATGGCATCGACTGGCACACAGAATCGAGAGCAAACATCCGGGCAAACGCGTGGAAAAGAGAGTTTGGCACGGGTAGTAAACCTCAGACTTGATTTTGCGCTAAACTGCACTTCAGCAGCGGAGTCAGCTGCGGGAGGATCGGCGCTGTTGGATAGCTTATGCGAGTTGAAATCACGACCGCTTCGTGGTAAATCGCGCTTTTCAAAATGAAATATCTGAAAGTCTGAAAATGGGTCGAATTAAGACATCGCGCAGCTAATCTGTCTGGCGGAAAATGAAACGTCGCGTATTCCAAAACAAGACATCGTTGTCTGGATCGTCGCGCTTCAAGTCTAGTCATCATGTCTAAAGTTATTGGCGCTCGCAGACGTCTCTTCGAAATATGAAAACTTGATCGCTAAAATGCTTGGAAAGTCTGAAATATGAAGAGCGCGATAGACCCAGACGTCGACAACAGCAGACACGTCTGATTCTGAAAACGAGTGCTCGACGATGGAGGAAACTCCACGAATTCCCAATTCATCGTGATGGCGGCAGTATCGTAAACGAGTCACTTCGAGTTCAGCATCATCGGGTCGAGACCGAAAGCGAAGCGCCGAGTTTGAAAGCCGAGGAACATCAGAATCCCCTTTGGATGTGAGTCAACCTAAGCTGTTGGGTTTCGTAACCCTAGATCGCGCGAACTCTGAAAACATAGGAAACAAGACATTTATTCATGACATTATTCAAACAAGACAGCCTTCGACTTGGACTTCTTCGGCTTGCTCTTGGGCGCATTGGAGCTTATGATTCCGTAGATGTCGTCCATTAGGCGCTGGCGGCGGCTCCTTGGCAACTTGAGGAGAGAGGCGCGGACGAAATTCGTGAAGCTCGCCGTGATGTCGTCGTGCACGGGATCCGGTATTTCTTTCGGCGCAAGGCTGAAGTTTTGCTGAAACATAAGACTTATGAATATTCGCGTAGAGAAGGAAATACCTGAAACGGAGAGCTGTCTTGTAGTTCCTCTGGTTCGTGCACCAGAGGGTCAGGCTTCACCGGAGGGAAGCTGCAGTTCTCCTAAAATGCAAAGTTTAGGCGATTTCTAACAACAACAGAGATACCCGCGATGAAAAGCAGCTTTCCAGTTCCTCCACTGGCTCAGTCTTCAACGACGGGGGACTGTGGCCTGACTGAAATTCAAAATTTAGGGAATTTCTGAAAAACAAAAAAATACCTGCGACGCAGAGCTGCTTTGTAGTTCTTCCACTGGTTCGGGCTTCACCTCCGGGATCGGTCCCTTTAGGACGACCGGTTCGGGTCCAGTTGGCAGCGCTTTTCCACTGCGCCACAGGTTGAGGCAGTATTCGAAGTGGAATCGGTTCTGCTCGGTGACTTCTCTCGGCTTGACGCCCCAGTTGACGAATTCTTCATGGAGCTGTTCGCAGGTGAGCTCCGAGGGCGGAATTTCCGATAGATTCATTCAATTTCTGAAAAAATGAGGATTTGAGAACCCGACCGAAGCCCAAAAATCACGTCGAAGCGACGCCGTCGCATGAGCGAAACTCGAAAATGAAGCGTCGAGCGACGACACCCGAATCATCGCCTCTCGCTCGCAGGGATCCCGCGCACGTTCAAAATCGCTGCAAAGTCGCTGCGTCTTCATCCAGACAAATAAGTCTTTATTGGCATCCTCTTCACACGTATTCATCAACCTCCGTTTTCACCACAATCTCTTCCCCAACCCAACTATCGAAATTTCCATCCATGTCCCCGTTTTGAGGGTGTGTGAGTACCGTTTCCAGCGCCGCTGATTCCGCCTCTTCAGGCTGCAGATCGGCGTCATATTCCGAATCTTCCTCCCACAATTCGTCCTCAACGTTCTCGTCATCAGGAGACTCGTCCAAAGATGACTCAGCCACATCTGAACCCAACCGAAAAATGAACCAGAAACGAAATAAGGGCAAATACCTTCATCATTATCAGATTCTAACTTATCCGCTCGCCTTCTCCCGCTACTTGTCCTTCGTCCCTTAGGATCATATTCGTCCAAGAACGGCGCTTCCCAAATCTGGTTTCTCCTCGGTGAAAAGTAGTTCATTCGGAGCGAACGCCAAGCTTTGTAAGCGTCCAATTCGTTCACTGGAAAGGGTCAGGAATAGGATTTCAGTAGCGAAGGGTTTCGTACCGTCAGGGTGCTTCTTCTTTACAGCTTTCATAATCTCATCCCAAGCCTGCTTCGTTTCGAGCTTCAGCTTCTTCGGCGTAGGATGAGTTGCTAGGCGTAAACAGTAGAAAACGCGATGTTTCCCAATTTCCCGAATGAGGAGTTTCGTGCATTTTCCTCCGTATTCGGAAGCAAACTTGTTCAGGAAGCCAACGTTGGTTCGAGATGGCGGAACATCTGGCTCGGATTCTGATTCCGAGGTACCTGGAAAATGAGCTAAATGAGATTAGACCAAGGGTAGGTTGAATGATACCTCCGTTCTCCAAACTCGGCTGCAAAGCCCGCGACTTCGGACGTCCTTTGGGATCGAATTCCTTCAGATACGATACATTCCAAGCTCTTTTTTCTCGTTTTATCTGAAAGTACCTGGAACGCAAGAGGCGCCAGGCAAGGAATGCTTCATCTGGGTCGACTGAAACACGCATTCTGAAGATTGATACATAATATCCTAACCCACCTTCAGGATGAGCTTGTTTCAAAGCTTCGCAGATCTGAATCCAAGCTTCTCTTGCCTCACTTTTCAAGTCATTGACTGTACGAACATTGACCAGCCGTAAGCAGTAGAACGGACGATGTTTCCCAATCTCGGAGATCAGGAATTGGGTCGTTTCTTTGCCGTAAGCAACCACGAATTCCTGGAACTTGTTCTTGTGGAACGCCAACGCCGCTTCTTCAGTTTTCAACGCTGCCATCGCTTCGGCCGCATCCGAATCTGTCGTGACGGACGAAACCGATGACAGCGAATCTTCTGAATCTTCTTGGGGTTCTGGAGCTAGGGAAGTGCTTGTACACGGCTCGGGACTCACTGAGTCACTGTCAGCAGGCTTCTTACGTTTCCGGGGCTGAAACTCAAGAGTTTTGCGGACATAACAGAGCTTGAACATACCTCCTTGTTTCCCCGAATGAAGCAACTCTTCTGGATCCAATCTGACAGATAATCCAGCTTGCCGTCGTACCGCTTAGGACACAATTTCGTGTTGTAGCGTTCTCTGAACTTCCGCCAAAATTTCCAAACAGTTTCATCGGGAACTGAACAAGGGAGATTCAAATGCGGACTGTCGAAACCTCACTTACCGTCATAATAAGATTCGCGCATTGTTTCCATAAGTTTCTTCCAAGCTTGCTGTCCATCTTCCGGCAAATCCTCAGTTCGAGTCATGCTTAGCTTGTAAGCTTTGTAGATTTCTGGGTGCTTTCCAATAGTCTCCAAAAGGAGGTCTGTAGATTCGACTCCGTAGCGCTGTCGGAGAAATTTCTAGTGTTCTCCTCCGGTGATCTTGTTCTGGAAACCCATAGATTAGAGCCAAAAC
>KN167383.1:56266-95148 GCA_000757745.1 Steinernema scapterisci
AACCCTTAGCTGAGTTTAAGGGCCTTTTTTCAGATGCTGAGGTCGCCTAGGCGACCCAGAAAGCCCGAGGGAAGCGGCCGTCACGATCCTCAACCACGCGGCCACAAGAACCAGCGCCGATGCAACGCCATTTGACCAAGGTTATATATTTTGTTGTTCAATAAGGTGTGTGTTTTTGTGTCCCTATTGTTGCCGTGTTGTGTGTTATGTGTTGCCAGGTTGGCCATTGGGACGCTCCATTGATAGGAGAGAAGGTGTGGCCCGAGCGCTGTCGGATTGAGGTGCTAAATCTGCCTCGATTATGGCTTCCTTGCTACTCCAACCCTTCAATGCTTCGCGCCTGTTTGGCTTGTTTACTGTGAGTGTCCAGATCGAAAAGACCTCTTTCGCTGCCGGGGGATGCTCAAATGCGCGAGATCTGAGCATGATCTGGTCAGCGATTGTTGAATTTCCCTTATTCAACACTTCAGAAAGTGTAATTTTTGTCAATTTCAGGTCCTCCCAGCCTCCTCCGATGTTCTTCCCGAGGATTCCACGCCGTTTTCCAGTCTTGCCAGGTATTGTTCCAATCCTAAGCTGAGTTTAAGTTCCTCTCTTTTAGGCACTGAGGTCGCCAAGGCGACCCAGAAGCTCCGACGGAAGCGGCCGTCCCGACGCGCAGCCATTATGGGTTCAAGAACCCTCTTCTGGACGCCCAGCATCGTCAATCCTACGTTTCTACCCGGCGTCATATATTGTTTTGTTGTTCAATAATCTTATTATGTTGTTTTTGTGTACATATTGTTGTTGCGGTCTAGGGATATGTTGCCAGGGTGGCCATTGGCACGTTCGATTGATAGGAGAGATGTGGCTTGAAGCGGCCCTCGTGGAGCGTCGCGAAGCTGATGCGCCTAATCTGCGTTGATATCGGCTTTCACGCACCTCCATTCATTCGATATGTAGCGTTGTATCAGCCAATAGGGCAGGCCGCCGTGGTTTAATCGTATATTGTGCAGGCTGCACGGATGAGACCTTAATTCTTACCTGACGGACGACTCCGACTCCTTCCACTTCTCTGTCGCTTCTGCCGAACTCGGCATGACTGTCGGCTCTGCGACAGAATCCGCGCCTCATGGCACATTTCGATCCAGCAAGATTCCGACCGATTCCGGGTCGATTTATGACTCTTTTCTAGCTCTGATTAGGTCTCTGTGGCACGCGGTGCTATGCGACGCCGCCTCGGGATTGGGCGCGTGCTCAGAAACTGGAAAGAGCAGTTTTGAGGCGCCTTAGGTTGATCACATGATGCATTTATTCTGCCCCAAAGGCCCCATTTTTCGATCATTCGACACTGCGAGAATTCCATCCGCCAACGTCATGCTTTTGATTGTGCTGAATTCCTGAGCACGAGGTGGTTGAGGAAACGGGATTGAAACGTGTGGAAGACCTGCCAAACAGAGCATGTTTTTATCGGGTTAAGGCAGCGGGAATTGCTTGCTTCAAAAGCGACATTGACGCGCAGACCACGATCGCCTCCATCTACGTTTCGTTCCTCGAAGGATTCGTCGATTTTGTTTTAGATTTAAAAGCTTGTTCCAAGTCCTGTTAACGCCGATGTCAACGGCGGTCGAAAGCGCCGATCGCTCCGGAGTTCAGAGCGCAAACGGACGCTGAAATTGGCTGCATCGGGACCACGAATACGTGCTAGAGAAACGGCATTCGTCTTCGATTCTGTAAAACCGGGTACAGTTCCCCGCTCTGCGACAGACTCCGCGCTTCGCGGAACCGTTAGGTGCAGCACGTGTCTTGGCAAACCGATTTGAGGCTTTTTTCTAGCCATATTCCGGCCTCTATGGATCGCGGCGTCTCGTGATTGGGCGCGCGCAGAGCAGCTGGAAGGAGCAGCTCGCCAGACGCCTTAGGTCGAGCACATGCTGCGTTTGCTCGTCCTCACATGCTCCATTTTTCGATCAGTCAACACTACGGATTCCACTCACCAACGTCACACATTTCCGACAGCTTGATTGCGCTGGATCCGTGAACACGGTGTGGTCGAGGAAACGTGATCTGACTGCCTCAAATATCTGCCGAACGCGACATGTTTGCATTAGCTTAAGGCGTCGAAGATTGCTCGCTTCAATTGGCGACATTTTGCGCAGGTCAGAACCGCCGTGATCTGCGTCTTGTTCCTTCAAGTATCTCCCGATTTCATGTAGATCTGTAGCTTTCAATCACCCAACATAGCAGGCTAGAATGTCTTCATGTCGGTCCTATCACGCAGGCTGCACGGATAGGGCCCTTGTTCTGGCCTAGCGGACGGTTCCGACTTATCCGACTTCTCCATCGCTTCAGACCGATTTCCGGCCAATTTATGACTTGTTCTACCTCTGATTAGGCCTCTATGGCTTGCGGTGCAATGCGCCGGCATCTCGGGATTGGGCGCGCGCATAGCAGTTGGAAGGAGCAGCTCTTGAGACGCCTTAGGCTGATCACATGCCGCTTTCTTCTGCCTTAAATGCGCTGATCGCTCCGGAGTTCAGGGCACAAACGGATGCTGAAAATATGACTTTGTAGGGCTGCACCGGGACGAGCCGATTCCGCATTTTTTTCGACAAACCGAATCAGTAAGCCAGCTGTTAGAGATACGGCATTCGTCTTCGATCGAGCCAGCTCCTTGGCCGTTCGATTCCCGGTCAATTTGACACCTGTTTCTAGCTTAGATTTAGCTGATTTTAGCTCTGATCTGGCCTATATGCATCGCTGTCGATTGCGCTGGCACCTCGGGATTGAGCGCTCGAGCACCACCGGAAAGGAGGCTTTCTTGGGTCGCTTTCGGTTGAGCTCGCTGTCGTTCGCCGTTAGAGCGCCGCATCTCGGGCTGAGCATCGCTAGTCGCCGCGATCTGATCCGACGGAATCAAGGAAAATCCTAGCGTTCATAATCAGATGTGGATGTCGCATCTCGGGCATGCAATCGTGGCTCTTTGAGTGGTCAAAACACGTTTCCGATGGCCGATGATTGCGATGGCAACTCGGGATTGAGCGCTCGAACAACACCGGTAAAGAGACTTTCTTAAGTCACCTCAGGTCAAACACATGATCATGCATTTACTCTGCCTCGAATGCCACATTTTCGCGATCAGCCAACACTTCAGCTACGATTACCAAACGTGCTGCATTTCTAACAGCTTGATCGAGCTGTGTTGTAGTCGAGGAAACGCGATCTGATAGCCTGAAATACCTGTCAAACGTGGCATATTTGTGTTGGCTTAAAACCACAAAATCGCTTGCTTACAAGCGACATTTAGGGCAGCTCAAAAGTACCTGTTTCGGATAGCAGCATTCACGCTGAGGCACGTGTTCACACGCAGATCATGATCGCCTCAATCTGCGTCTCGCTCCGCACCAAGAATCCATCAATTTCCCAGAAATTGGGTGGATTTCAAGACGTATTTCAAACCCTGCATTTGGCGATGTGGACCGCTGTGGATATGGACCGCCTATCCCACATGAATTCCCAAGTCATGACTTCAGTCCACCTCATTCACATTGTACAACATCTTCATCTCTGAAACGTGTTATTCTCCTTTCCTCTCAATGACTCATTCCCTTCGAAACCTCCCATTTCCACTCCTGACGTCATCCTCGTCCTCCCACGCGTCGTCCCCCCGTCTCCTCCGATCACACCATCCTCAAAACTCTCCAAAGAGATCAGAAATAGACGACATGACAACGCACAACCGTAACGATCACTCAAAGTGACATTTTGGCACCCTAAAACTGGAAACGGGTGGCCTTCCAACTCTCTTTAAATAGCCTCAGACGGGTCTTTTAACACTCGCCTCCAGGAACCCATGGTCAAGGAACTGATCGAAGATGTGTTTGTAACGGCGACGTGCGCTGAAAACCTGAATTTCCGCCAACTTTTTGTGCCTCCTCGTCGTGGCGCCATCGTGGCGAAAGGTGTTCTTCGCGGAGAGGAGATGTTTCCGTCAGATTGGCGCGTCGTAAAACGTCATGTCGCATTAAGATCCCACGTCCGCGGGTATCGCCGCCTGGCGGGAAAACGCAACATTCATCTCAACATGATCGAACCACCACCACCACCCGATCCTTAATAGTCTCGAGGGGCACTCAAGCCTTAAATTCGAGTCCATTGAAACCGTCGCGCATGCTCTTTTGATAACAAGGACGCTTCGGCGTGGCGCGCATGGAAAAAGTTGTCGGCTAATTGCGCGATGCACTTTGTGGCTGCCAGCCAAAAGATGGCGTGATCTTAGAGGTCGCGCGCCACCGTGACACGTTGGAGCCCTCGAGGTGGAAGAGGAGATGGAGGCGAGTGGGACGTGGAGACTTGGAGGACGGGAAGGAGGAACGAGCGTATGGTTTCTGGGTTACTTTGTCTCTCCGGACGTCGAAAAAAGAATTCACGAATCGGCGCGACGATACAACAGAGGTGTACTATGCAAAGGGCATTCGGCGGCGTGGCTGAGGTTGGAAAAGGACATTTTCGTTAGGAGACGGATTTTAGTGGTTTTATGTCTGTACTTTTGTGTCTCTGCAGACTCTCTGGAACTTCATTTCCCTCTCACTTTCCTACTTCGAGTCACGCGAAGCCAGAAGGAAACTGCCAGCATCGACAAACACGTCGGAGGAAACCTTAGTCGGAGCCGTCTGAGCCGTTAAGGGGCTTCGGATTATTCCGGATTAGGCGCCTGCACGTAATCTCTGTCGACCTTCGGGAAGGTTATCGGAGGATGTTAAAACCTGTCTTTGGACGTGTTGCAATATCAGGGTTCTTGGGTTTGAAGGCTGGTCCTGGCTTCGTTCCAAAACCCTCAAATCACGCCTGAAACCCGTCTCTAAAATCTGAGATTATCAAGAGCAAATCTAACTCAAGAAACCCATTTCTCAGAAATTCTCAAAGTGCAAAAGACCGATTTTAAACTGATTATCTAACACGTAATCTCACACCGGCAAAAACTATTTGACCTTCGAGCGTAAATGTTTTTATTATCCGCTCCTCCTTAAACCGTTTCCCGTGTCTTTCTCTCTCTCTGCAACGCGTGTCCGATCGCGCTATTCTTCGCTCTCCATTTGATGTGTTTTAACGTTCTCATGGCGCGCTCGATTTGCAAAAATTTGAAAACATTTCTCCGCAGGTGGCGCGATCCCATAAGGTTAATCCATGGCCCCGCCTTCTTACAACGCATTTTTTCGCCTGGTGGCGGCTTTCAAGTGATGGAGAGTTTAGACTACATTCATAGTCACAACGTAAAGGATTTTAGATCCCGGGGATGGGGACTGGGTTTGGTTTCTGAGCTTCGAAATTCTTAGGGGAGATAACATGTTTTGAGGGTTTCATGCTTACGTTGGTTTCGGCTTTGTTTGGAGCTTTTTGGGCGTGGAATTCGAAACAAACAAGTTGATTCAGGCGGCGTCATTAGCGGTGTATTGGAGATTCATCCCACTCGGGTCTTAATTTAGCTTTTGTGGTTCTTCTGAAGCCCGATTTTGAGGGGGAAACCAAGGGTTTTGTGTTCATTCGAAGACGGTAAATTCCGGAAGCCAGAATTCCCAAAATCCGCAGAAATGGTTTGGACTTTGTGGGCGTATGTGTTTCAATCTTGCTCCGGCTTCCGGGATCCTGAATCGGGCTTGAGAGGCGAATTCTTTCCTGTCCTTCCGCCACGATATCAGGCGGCCGAATTCAGGATATCAGCGCTTCGATACCGTAACCCAGCTGATTGAATTCCAACGTGAGTTGACGACTCCAAGTGCCTCCAAAGCCTTAGGACAATCTCCTTCAACGTTTAGCCATCCAATCACCTCCGATGCGCGATTTGGGAAACTCTCACTCCGTCTTATTCCACCGTTTTCGACTCCTTCGCTTGCTGATTCCACGGGTTGATCTGATTTCCAGCTCCAAGCCTCCCTAGGTGGCTCTCTCGTCTCGGCCAACCTCTCAGCTATCCTCTCCGTCCAGAGGGAGCCAGAAGTTGCCATATTTCGATTCTTTCCAGCCGCCAGTTCGTTCATTCCAGATCTCTGGGATTCCAAGCCTCTCTGATCCTATCCCAAGCGCTTCTTGGCCTCATTCTGGTCCCTGATCCTCTCCGAAGCTCACCGGCCATCGGCAATCCCTTTCAACAACCCGATTCCGTCACTTTCCTCCTGTTTCCGACACCTAAACCCGACCCAACGGACAACCATACGACGACCCCGAACGGACGACCTTTCCAACTTCCCTGCAAGACCACTCCCGCTTTGCAGCTTTCGAACTTTCCCGTCGCTGCAACGACTTTTGAATTTCCAGCTGCGGCATCTCAAGCATCGCTGCTCGTCGACTCAATTTTTGACCTTTTCCAGCGTCTTTTTGAGCTTCCTTCGGTCATTTCCACTCCACCGCTGTCAGCCACCTTCTCCCGCTTTCCCGCGCTAGCTGCATACAAAATTGCTCCGCGTCTTCCCGAGCTGCAAATCGCGCCATTTGCAGCGACGTCGCCTCCTTCGCTCGCCACCAATTTCCGCGTCTTCGTGTCTCGTTTTTTGTCTATGAAGGAGGTCCTGTGTCTCGTCCGTCGTCTATGCCGACAATTCGGCATGACATCGGAATGTCTAACCTGGGAAACGTCTATAATTGCCGTCGCGACCCTCTTGGCGTGGGAGGAGGAGGTTCTCTGTGCTCTCGGACTCTCTGTCTCCAGCGCCGCCCACGTCCACCTTTCACCTCGCGAACCCTCAGTTTTATGACGCTGTTTCGGGCTAGGATGGGTTGACGTAACTCGCGCCACGTGAGTCGTGTTTTTTGCGATTTCGTTCCGCGTTTTTTGATGTCTTTGCGTTAGGAAATGCGGATCGCTCGCTGCCAGGAAGCTCGCGAAAATTCAGACACCTTGTTTGTCTCGAATGCATTTGTCTCGAAATTGTCCATTTTCGTGTTGTCGCGATTTCGTGTTTCAGACAGGAGTGTGTTTCGGAGACAGGCGATGTCTGGATGGCCATCGTGTCTCCAAGCGGTCGTCTGCCGCGGCCATCACCAGTCGTCAACGGAAGCGTCTGAAAATGGCGCCATCTCAGACACTCCCCGTCGCGTTTCATGGTCCAGACAGCGTCGACCGTTGGCAAGCAGTGAGTTGGCAAGCAACGAGTTTTCCGTGCCGCGCGGTCGTGTTTTCACCAATTTCGCGTTCCTAAAATCCCGAATTTTCGCTGATTTTCCGTTCGTTTCAGGTCCCCCTTCCGCCAACTCCGATGTGCATCCTGAGGTCGACGACGACCCTCTTCGCCATGTTGAGCCTCGCCTTCGGAATCAGGAACGCATCGGAGTTCCACTGTGGAAGCAGCAAGGAATCCACCGAAATGGCGTTCCTTTTTGTCAACGAAAGCTGTCCAGGTATGTCCACTTCTGATGCTTTCAAGTGCTAAGCAATCCGAATTTTCAGAGCGCATCTACGAGGCCAACGACTGCTGTATAGCCCACGATGACTGCTATATGAAACAGCTCGGCCAGGCTCATTGCGACCACGTCTTTTGCGAGTGCCTGGACGTCAAGGTCGCCGAAGGAGCCAGGGACGGAGAGTGCCATTCAGGTAAGCTCTTCCACTTTATTAGCATTCCTCATATTCCCTTGATTTCAGTCAAAGAATGGTACTGCTTCACCGTATCGATGTTTGGACATGACGCCTACATTGCGTCAGGTATGCTATCACTTCTTTAGCTAAGATTCATGCTTGTGCTTTCAGCTCCGAACGTCACAAACACGACTGAAGAAACGCCGAAGGAAGAAACGAAGATTCCCAAGAAGGAGGACGAACCCCTGCCGCTGCCCAACCATTGCGGTTTCAAGAACTCCCTCTCCCTGGCCTTCTACGATGCGATCTCTGCGCATTGTCCCCAGAGCAGCGGTAAGAACAGCTTTCCTAGATCCCTCTCCTAACCCAAAATTCTTCAGATTCATTCCACAGCTGCTGCATCGAGCACAACAAGTGCATCCTCGACTCCGAGGACGACGATGAGTGTCACGCGGAGTTCTGCTCTTGCGTCGACTCCTCCGTCCAAGATCGCCAATCGTGCATCTTCGCGTCGAACGGCTTCTGCCGCAGCAGCTTCTCCGGCCAGGCGCCACCCATGGAAGGAAACCGGAACGTGTACCTGGAGAACCACACACACGTTTACGGCTACAGCCTCCTGGAAGTGGCGTTCCTCACCTTCCTCTGGGTCACGCTGTCCTTCGCCGTGGGCTGTGCCGTCTTCTGCACACTAGGCCGTTTCCAGAAGACCCTGAAGAAGGTGGAGCTTATCAGCACCCACCCTCCACTGATGTACAACCACCTCACCGATTCCGAGAGATCGGTTTAAGCTTTAACAGTATTGTTTGTATTTTATAAAATAAATTTTATTCTTTGTACATAATCCTCTTGGCTCTTTGAGTCCTGGGCTGACATTCCAGAATTTATGCCTTCGAAGAGGTTTTTGAGAACGTTCTCCGAAGTTCACTGACGAAATTGGTCTTGACGCGAACGCGGCGACGTTCTTCGGCGGCGATTTTCGAAATCGCGAAGCGACGAACGTTGCTTTCGGATTTACGCGTGATTTTTCGATTTTCCAGCTTTTCAGGAACGCCGTGACCAGTTTCTCTGCTCGTTGTTTCGTGCTTCGCGAATATTTGAATCGTTCGCATTTCTGAGTTTTCGTTTCTTTCCAGAATGAGCGAGGTCTACTGCTTCTGCCGTCAGCCGGACGATGGACGGCTGATGGTGCAGTGCGACAAGTGCGAGGAGTGGTTCCATGGAGCTTGTGTGAAATACACCAAGGTCCACCAGCTCGCCAAACGCGATTTCCAATGCAGAACGTGCCGGAGCGCTTTGAAGAGGGATTCCGCGGAGAAGGCCGCCAGGAAGGCCAATGAAGCGAAGAAAGCCAGAAAGTCCGAGGAGCCGCACAGCGAACGCAGGACCAAGGAACCGAAGACGGCCAGCCACGCGATGAAGCTGAGGGATCCGGTGAAGCCCAAGGACCTGATGAAGCCCAGGGACTCCATGAAGCCCAAGGATTCCATGAAGCCCAACAACCCGATGACGTCCAAGGATCCGATGAAGCCCAAGGATTCCATGAAGCTGAATCCGATGACGGCCAAGGCTCCGATGACGGTCAAGGCTCCGTTGAAGACCCTGGACCCGATGAAAGCTCTGGATTCGATGAAGGCCCTGGATCTGACGAATTCCCAGGACTTCGTGGAACCGAGGAATGCCGGCGACGCGACGAAGCTCAGGAAGCCGAAGACCACGGAGCCGGGCAAACCGCAGAAGGCAAACGAAGAGATGAGCTCCGATGAAGTCCTCAAGGAAGAATTCGAGGCAGTCAAGGTGAGTTCTTAAGTTTTATTATAACTTCTAATACTTGCATTTGAAGACGCTCCTGCTCTCCAAGATGAGACTGGCTCCGATGTTCGCCGACCCTGAGATCATGGGAGGAATCGAGAGGCACGAATTCGAAGCGTTCCAGAAGAATTTCACTTGGAATCGCAAGTTCTGAGCGTCCCATCAAAATCCTACGTTATTTGAAAATGCTAGTCATGGAATAAAGAGTCGAGAATGAGTCATTTTCAACGTTTATCTTCGTGTTTCAGGACTCCTCTGGATCGGTTCATGACGAGTGACTTGGCTTGGGTTCTCGGGTGACTTCATGACATGCTGGATTGGGTTCTCGTCAACGGCAAATTCGATGATTTTGACCCGGGATTCCCGTCTCAACTTCGCCTCGTTCATGGATTTCAGGCGGTGTGTTTGGTTCACTTCGCTGTTCTCCGAAGTTTGCTGACGAAATTGGTCTTGACGCGAACGCGGCGACGTTCTTCGGCGGCGATTTTCGAAATCGCGAAGGCGACGAACGCTGCTTTCCGATTTACGCGTGATTTTTCAATTTTTAGCTTTTGGCGGGTGCTTTTTAGGATCGCCGTGAACAGCCTCTGTGCTCGTTGTTTCGTGCTTCGCGAATATTTTAATCGTTCGCATTTCTGAATTTTCGTTTCTTTCCAGAATGAGCGAGAGTGCCTCTGTCGAGGTCTACTGCTTCTGCCGTGAGCCGGACGATGGACGGCTGATGGTGCAGTGCGACAAATGCGACGAGTGGTTCCATGGAGCTTGTGTGAAGTACACCAAGGTCCACCAGCTCGCCAAACGCGACTTCCACTGCAGAGTTTGCAGAAGCGCGTTGAAGAGGGAGTCTGCGGAGAAGGTCGCCAGGAAGGCCGATGAAGCGAAGAAGGCCAAGAAGACCCAGGAGCCGTACGGCGACCGCAGGGTCAAGGAACCGAAGAAGGCTGGCGACGCGATGAAGTTGAGGGATCCGGTGAAGCCCAAGGACCTGATGAAGCCCAACGACCCGATGACGGCCAAGGATCCCATGAAGCCCAAGGACTCGATGAAGCCCAAGGATTCCATGAAGCCCAAGGATCCGGTGAAGCTCAAGAACCAGATGAAGCCCAAGGACCCGATGGCGGCCAAGGATCCGGTGAAGCTCAAGAAACCGGTGAAGCCCAAGGACCCGATGAAGCCCAAGGATTCCATGCAGCCCGAAGCTCCGATGACGGCCAAGGCTCCGATGAAGGCTCTGGACTCGATGAAGGTCGTGGATTCGATGAAGGCCCTTGATCTGATCAATTCCCAGGACTTCATGGAACCGAGGAACGCCGGCGACACAAGAAAGCTCAGGAAGCCGGGCAAACCGCAGAAGGAGAACGAAGCGATGGGCTCTGAGGAAATCACAAAGGAAGAATTCGAAGAAGTCAAGGTGAGTCCTTAGGTTTCATTATGACATTATTATGACATATTATGCATTTGAAGACGCTCCTGCTCTCCAAGATGAGGTTGGCTCCGATGTTCGCCGATCCTGAGATCATGGCAGGAATCGAGAGGCACGAATTCGAAACGTTCCAGAGGAATTTCACTTGGAATCGCAAGTTCTAAGCGCCCCATGAAAATCATATTTGTTATTTGAAAATGCTAGTTATGGAATAAAGAGTCGAGCATGAATTGTTTTCCGCGTTTGTCCTCCTCTGGATTGGTTCATGGCGAGTGACTTGCCTTGGGTGCTGGGGTGACTTTATGACATGCAGGATTGGGTCCTTGTCAAGAGTGGAATCGCGTTCTCTGGTGATCCCAAGAAGGCGTTTTATAGGATAAATCCAAAAAACTTTGCCGCCAGCAGGGGTCGAACCTGCGACCTTGGGCTTATTAGACCCACGCTCTAACCGACTGAGCTATGGAGGCACATTTGTGCCCTTCGCCAACCATGGTGATGGCTGTCTCTCTGTACACTGGGAAACACGTTATGCAAATCTGGGGAATTCACGAACTCTCCGAACAGAGATAGGCTAGATAACACGTAAAACAGTGGCGAGATAGCCGAGCGGTCTAAGGCGCTGGTTTTAGGCACCAGTGTCTTCGGAGGCGTGGGTTCGAATCCCACTCTCGTCAAAACGTTTTTGCCTTTTTAGTCCCCTCACCTGCAAACTTCGACGTGTTTTCGTAACGCGTTTCTTCCCTTCTATGACGTATTTTCGCCCTTCGCCCCCTAAAAGAACCTTTGCCCCGTGGCCGCAATGTTTACAGGGATTCATCACCCGAGTACCGCGTCATCGAAATGCTTATTATGAGATCGAACTCGATAAGACGCTGATTTATCGCTTGATTCTACCGCTCCTTGTTTGTCAGGGTGACGGAACGGCGCAGCGCCGATTCGGACGCGTTTGTAAAGATGGGCGAAACTGTTTTCGATCGCCGGCGGCGAAGAATGGTTTTTGACGGTGCAGCCGGGCGATGTTGCCACCGTCAGGTGACCTAGATGAGAAGAGGAATGACGTTTCTGGTTTCGTGGACACTTTAGGCGCTATCAATTATACGGGAAAGTGACGAAAAAGACAACAAAGGCGACGGAAATGGGCGAAACGACGAAGACGCGACAGGAATTTCGACTGGCTGGGAAGATACCTGAAGCTCAAGAACTCGCTGGACTCAAACCCTCAGATCTATGCTCCTATTGACCCCCCATGTCCCGGAGATCTCTGTCCCAATCACCTCCGCTGTCCCCCAATCCTAAAACAGTAAACAACATCTGCTGTTTACTCTTGCTTTTGAGTACAAGATCGTCGATTAACCTTCCTGAGTTGACTTTGTCAGTTTACACCGAGGCTATTTATATTACAAACGAGCAGATTATTGATCAGAGTCGCCTGCACGGACTTGCAAATGTCCATTCCAAGCCAAGGAACATCAAAAGCAGGATGTACTTGCAGGCGATCCGGGGCCAAAATATAGCTGAACTGATCTGTGATCCAGGAGTTCTCATGTGATGTTTATGAGGGTGGCAATGGTTCCTTGTCTGATAGGAGATGGTATTGATTGGCCGGGGAAGAGTTGGGGATCGGTGAGTGGAGGTTTCGGGAGGGTTGAAAGGAAATTCGGACTTTTGGGAAGACGTCTGGAAGGCATAAAAGGTGTTTACGGAAAAGGAAAAGAAGGCTGGGCTTGGATGGTTCTTTGGGAACAAGGAGAGTCAGCCCAGCCAGAATTCAGGCGCATCTGTGCACATCTACGCCGACAGGCAAGACCCAAATCAGCCTGCACCGATCTTGTGCTAGGATTGCTTAGAATCAAGGAGAGCCAGCCTGACTTCAAGAGGTCAAGATTGACGATCTGGCAGACCGGAATACACTGGGATTGAGGTTGAAAGCAAGCAGCGCAAGGCCAGTGTCAGGTCAAAAAACTCCCCTCTGGTGCAGGCGAAGCTGAGAAACGAAGGAGTTCAACATTAAGATCTGCTAAGTCGTCTTATGACTTAGAACTTGACCAAATCTTGGAGATTCCAGACGTCCATTTTAGGCTCATTCGGACAAGAATGAGAGCAGCCTGCACCATTACGGCTGGAAACTGAGATTCCACAAAATTTGAACCTTTGAAATTCCAAGATTTCCCCAATTTCCAGTGCCTAAAATCACCGATTTCAAGACACAATCAAGTCCCCGGGATTTCCGGTTCCTACTGACCAATCCTCAACCCCTAAAGACTCCGAACCCTCCCTAACGTCATCCCTACAAGTTCCCGAAATCCTACGTTCTCCATTTCCCTCAAAACAAGCCCCAACTTTCCCACGCTCGCAGAGATCGATCGCTCTTATGTCCCGAACTGACAAAAACACCCTCTCCAAGAACAAGCGAACAAGTTTCCTCCAACGCCGTCAACAGGTAATTCCGCAACCACCCTCAAAGCGCCACCGATAAAGGGCACAAAGGAGCAGAAAGAACCCGTTATACCGCCAAAACACCAGCAGCAAATACTCTATTGACACTGCATCGCGTGTCGCAATTAATCTTTATCAATCGAGGCACGAAATTAGAACATTCTAAGATTACAAATTACGTGCAGGCGACGCCAAATACAAAAGCTTGGTAACCGTTTCTTTGTTGAGCTCGTTTGTCGCGCCGGGCGACCTAACAAAATATTTACAAACAATAAATAAGGTCAAAGGAGACAGAATTAGGAGTAATTCAGGGTTAGGTAGTGATGTGGTTTGTTTTGGGCTTTTAGGCTCCCAGCACGCAGTCGTCGGGAAGAATGTAACGCGGCACTTCGAAGAGGAGGCGTTCGAAGTACAAGTCGGCTTCTTCGAAATCGAATCCGTCGATGCTGAGGATCTGGAATTGGAGAGATTAGGACCTGGACTTAGGTTGGAGTTGAGGGTTGAAGGGGCTGAAGCTACGGATAGAGCTGGGGAGCCTAGAGCAGGGTTCTTAGAAAGATCTGGACATTTTGATAAGGTCGAATTTCAAATGAATGACAGCCTGCACCTACCCAAAACATCACATGTCCTCCACATGTCATCCCAGCCAAAACATGTGTAAACCATCCCATTGACACCTGTCCACATCTTCCCACATTGCCAGGACAAATTGATAACGCGTTTTAAGCCGTTCCGATCAGTGACGCAAGCAGCACCTTTGCCCCCGGCTGACAAACGTGATAATTTCACGCCTTTCAGTTTTTGCGGTCTCCGCTCGGCGGCCGAGAGAGAGCAAACTACTCGAGACTAGAATTTCGCAACGTTTCGGTTTCATGTTGCTTTTGGCGGTCGTAAAGGGGTTTCACAAGGTGAAGGGAGTGACTCAGAATTGGTGGATTGAAGGTCTGAGTCAGATATGGCGCTCTTCTTGGAACTGAACAGGACGGGTGTCGCCCAGTTTAGGGGAATCAAGACAGTTAGGGAGTCTCTAAGACAGCCTAGAGAGAATAGATCATTTCTCAGGGTTTGAGGGAGCTCAAGGAGGCCTTTGAGTTGACCTCAAACTTGGCTGAAAAGGTCTGTGAAACCCATCTTCCAGACGGATCTGCGACGTTTAGACCCTCAATCCTCTAATAAGGGATTAGACCCATGCTTCAACGTGATCTCCATAAGCCGAAACTGGCTCACATCTCCCGAATTCAGCCCAGAATCAGCTCTGCAAGTCCTTAGCAGTCTCTGTCTTCTTAGACCCTTAAGTGACTCGACTCCCAAATCGTCTATAACCACGACCTAAGGGCATGCAAACCCATCCCCATCTCCCCTGACCTACCCATCCAGAAATGATCGAAGGCACAAGATGACAGACTTTGTCGAAACATGAAGCGATCCGCTCCATGATTTGTGGATTCTGAGCGAAAATAAGGCCGAAAGGAGAAGATCGTTGTTGGCACTGCGCCACCGCCGCCGCCGTCGTGGTCGTTGTCGTCGAACAGTCACACATCTCACTTCTCTCGCTCGGTTCGTCGTGGGTCGTCCTCCCTCGCTGGGGTTTCGCGGCGATCGCGGCTAGCGATTGATGATGTGGGGTGGATGTCGTTGGGCTGGCTCCTGCTGGCTGGGTTCGCTGACTGCGAAAGGGGAAGAAGGCGAGAAACAGGGGAAATTTCGGCGTGTGTATCTATGTGCTGCGGGTCCTCCCCGGCTCCTCCGCCCAGTCAGTCCTCCTCGTCGACCTTTCGAACACGGCGTCGGGAACGCGCCGATGGGGAGGTTTTCCCCCCAGCCCGCACAGTTGCGTGTGTGTGCGCGCGCAAGCGAGTGGCGGCATCAGCTGTGTGCTGCCACCAGTTTCGGTGGCCGCCGTCGCCGCCGCCGCTGGGAAACAAGCACCGGAGAGGAAGGAGGAGGACATGTAAACAAAGAATGAGCAAAATCTGATCTTTTTATGTAACAGATAGACACGCGCCATGATAGTAATAATTTGATGTGTTATAGTATGTACAAAACCGTGTTAGGACATGAAGATGACAAGAGGATAGATAGGATTAAACAAGGCCACATTGGGTGAGCGGGGTAAATGAGCTCTGGCAACACAAACGACGGGATCTAATCCTCTCGCTCGGAGTCAGCGTCAGACGCGTTTTGCGACTCGGCGTGGTTAATACGTACCATCCAGGCGTTCGTCCACTCTTGGATGTCGTGCAGGCGTTGCTTGGTCTCGTTGATCAGCTGAAATAGGCCGGTTTTGAGGATTTGGCGGTTGGGAGTGTTTACTTACGTCGTCACGGACTTGGTAGATGTTGCTGGCTTCGGCGAAGTTGGCGTCCAGGCCTTGGAAGAAGGCGACGGTGGAGTCGATCTTGGATGCGGCGTCTTCTCCGACGATCTGGAAACGAGGGAACCGGATTAGTGGGAGAGGTCAAGAACGGAATGGCTAGGATCGGAAGCGCCATCCTAAGGTCAACCTGCACCAAAACAGGCTTTCAGATCCTGCAGAACAGGTCTGCAGATAAGCCTGCCCGGCCTTCAGCCTCAGATTCCCAACCCAACAACCCAAAAGACCGCTTACCTCGGAACCCTTATTCTTGAACTCGCCCAACTTCTCGCTGAGCTTCGACGACGACTGCTTGATCTGCTTGAGCAGAATCTCTTCGGGGCTGACGTTGAACTTCTTGGCTTCGTTCTGCACCCACTGCCTCGTTTCGGCCAAGCTGTTCGAGATCTCTTCCACCTTGTCCACAGCCCAGGTCTGCTTGGCTCGCACGTACTCTAACTAAATTTAATCGCATAAGAACAACGTGTCAACGGAATCAGTAAGACTCGATTACCAGATCGACGTTCTTGTTCAGGTTGTCCAGCGTGGCCATCACTTGGCGGTGCAGGGGGTCGACGAAGTCATGCTGCGCGCGTTGCGAGATGAGGCCAATGATGCGCTTGCTGAGGCGCACGACGCGGTCAGTGATCGAGGCGCCTTGAGCGTCAACCTCTTCGGGAGGACCGAGGAAACGGTCGACGATGCCGTTGGCGACGTCCAGGAGCGAGTTCGCGTGTTCCGAGGCCTTTTCCACGGGGATCTGTAAGACAGGCACGTGATTAGGGGGTCGAGGATCACGTGGACAGGGTCGGGTTGTTTACGTGGGGCTAATTTTGCGCTCTCTCTCTAAAATTGGGTCTCAAGACCTGAGGGAAGTTTCGGATTCTGGGTCTACAGCCTGCACCAAGATCTTAAGGGCCAAAGATACTCACCATAGCAATCCTTTGCGCGTTCTCCAACGCAGCCATGATGCGTCTCTGGAGCGCCTGCTCCGTAGCCACAACCGAGTGAACCACTTGTCCTCCAGCCCGCTTAGAAGCGATGACCGAGTCCAGGAGCATATTCGTCCCGGCCAAACCCAACGCCAGACTCATCTGCGTGGCAACCACAAAAGCGCCAAGACTCATAGTGCCAGTGACCACAGCGGCGTTCTTAGCCTTGTTCACTACGTCATTAGTGCCGTTAACGCCTAAATCGTAGATTTTGGTTGATCCAAAATCAAGGTTCTCCTTGCTTTGGTTGTAGAAGTTGGTCACTTGGGCTTCGGCCGGGGCGTAGTAGTGGCTGTAGAGGGGGTAGACGCGGTTGCTCACGCCAACGGTCACGTTTTCGACGGTGCCGAGGGTGCGCTGGGCGATCGTGCAGCTGTTCTTTGTGGTCTCGTAGTGGTTCTTCGCCTGGAAAGGGTGGAATTAGCATGCATTAAGATGGGTAGATGTCAGCCTGCACTCGCCTGCACCAAATTTTTGAGTCAGCTTGCACTAGCTCAAAAACTCATTTTGAAGCTTTTATATTTAGCTGTTTTAAGGCTCATCCAGAGGACCCAGAGGACTGCAAAGTCAGCCTGCACCACTGACGCCTGCACGTTCCAAAACTTGATCTCTGACCACGACCTAAATTGAGCCCCCGCGCTCTCCCTTCCCAAGCAATCTTCGGTCGCCCGTTTTTCGCCTTCCCCAAATGTTTGTGCGGCGATTGTTTGCGCCAAAGTAGATAGCAGCAACGGCCGCGGCAGGAAACTCTTATCTAACGTATTACAACAGCGCCACCGGCAGCAGCAGCTACACTAGGTGAAGTGGACCCAAAGCGAATTCCAGAAAAACACGAAAGAACGTGCACAACTGGACGGCGAGTCTTATCGCGTGTCCACGTGAAGGGGGATGGGAGCTACACTACTGGGCACATTAGATCCTAGATGACTGGAATCCCTAAGAAGCTGAACCTCTTCTGAGGACAAGGGACTCTGAATCCGGGAACTGAGAATCTGAAGGGGATCGTCGGCTTCTGAAACCGATCTATAGCTTGTCCTAAACGTCCTAAAGACCCTAAGAATCTAATCTCTTATCCTTTAGGACCTACAAACCCCGAATTCAGAATCCGCAGATTTTGAAATCAAGGCTTGGGACCCTCAATGCTGGTTTTGAGCCTTCGAAGACCTTGAGAGCTTCAAGACCACACCCTTTAGACCCTAAAATCCTAGTCCTCAAGCTCTAATCCCAATTCCCAACCGCCTAAAGCCCGAATCCCATCCAGGACTCCCAAAAGAGCCGCTTAGACCTCTTCCCAGGAACGCCAAACCACTCACCATCTGGACATATTCACTCTCGGAGACCTTGTCGTAGAGGTTCTTCAAGTAGGTTTCGGGAACGTTGACGTTGTTCTCAGCGGTGGTGGCCATTTTCACCTGGAATCGGGGGAAGGGATGCTTCGGAAGGTAAGGAAGACTGAATCCAATGAGTGGATACCAAACTCGGCCCACGGCACGACATATATACACCGATAATGACGCGAAATCGCTGTGCGAAAAACAGAATTGTTGTTGTTTGCGCGTCGCTTCTTAGCGAAGCGGTGCAGGCGAAGCGATGCTGCTGCGCCAGGGAAGCCGGGCGAAGTGCGACCGACCGGCCGTCGTCGACCGTCGACGGCCGCTCGTTGCTGGAGGACGCTGCCACAACACAGCTCCCAGCAGCCCCGATAGGACCTCTTTGCCGCTAGGAGGCTCCTCCACTGCCGTGCGATTTATAGGAAAACCGCCACACACGCACGCACGCATACGCCGCCGGGCGCGGGGCGTCTTCGCCTGCACCACCGCGACCTTTGTATTTTGTAGCGCCGTGGGGTGTTGAAACATGACGAGTGCGAGAATATTCCTGACCAGAACCTTCCTCCCTCTTAACTCTAAGAACCCGAGATCGCGGTCAAATTCTTGTCTTTCCCGCAAGACTAGACAACGCGATCCGCCGCGGCTTCTAAGAGGCGGAACCCCAACGAGGAATCAGTTCGCACCCACATCGTGCGCACTCTGATCCCGTCGATTAAAGTACAAGCGATTTCTTGCTTACTCAGCGGCGGCCTCACAGAATTTCGTCATTCTGGTGTGCGAAAACATCTGTCTTAGATGCGCTAAGGCTACGTGGCGAATGATGAAATTGGAGAAGGTTCTGGAACATGCGTGGATTTGGTGGATCTTAGGATGGGTTTGGGCACGTAAGCAAGGTGAACATCGATTTACAAATGTTAATTTCATCCTGCACTGGTCGGGTCAGCCTGCACCAGTTATAAGGTCAGTGTGCACCGGGTTTCAATGTAGCCGAATGTTGATTTGAAGACAAATTTTGGTGCAGGCTAACTGTACTTGGTGCAGGCTGCCCCACTAGAGCTAGGTCTTAAAATCCTACGGAGGGGAGCCAAACAGGATCCATTTTTCAAACCTTGATTACACGTGCATATCCTCATTTTTCACTTTAGCTAAAAAGCCAAAATCGGTGCAGGCGAACGATTTCAATGGTGCAGGCTGACCCTACAGAATCTTCCAAATTAGCAGATTTTAGAAATCTTTTGAAATGTAAAATTTAACATTTTTCAAGTTCTTAAAAATTTAGTTTAGGTGCACGCTAGTGCAGCCTTAGTATAGGTCGGTGCAGGCTAACTTTCGCTTATTTTTGTTCAGTTGAATTTATGCATTTTGGCTTAAAACTTGATCCAAAACAACTTAACGACAAGCAAGGATCAGATTTCAAACGTAAACGGTGCAGGCGTACAGGCCGGTGCAGGCTAATGCAAGCTGACTTCCATCTAGCCTTAAAATCAAAACTTAAAAATGCTAAAAACAAATGAAATCAAAAACCCCCAAAATACTTGCAAGCTTGCTTCGTGCAGGCTGCACCGCCCGAGCCCAAATCACGCATCGCGATCCCAAACAAAGCCCGCACATCTCCCACGACCAAACCAAAATCGGTCTTACCTCTGAATTTTCCCGCTCTTATAAACCTGTTCCCCTCCCCTAAACCCATAAATGACCTTGTTTACCAAAGCGTGTTTTCGTACTACGTCAGGAACCACCACCATCACCGCCTAACGTAGGCACCGTTCCTTTCTTATCACTGACGCTGTAAAATGGCGTGATCGCCTATCTTAAGCCAATATTTACAGATTGCTTAGATCAGCTTAGATTACAGGTGTATGGGATCAGGCTTAGAAGCTACCATGCGACTACTGGCTGTGCTTGTTGCCGTTTCTACGTTGGTAAGACGATCCCAAAATGGGTCAATTGGTAAAAGTAAGATTTCAGGGCCTCGCTCAACTCGATGAATGCCGGGGATGCCAAGCTTATAACTGTTTCGAGGATGTCGTCAACTGTGGGAAAGATGCTTATCTGATGAAATATGGCGGCAAGTACTGCAGGAAGTTCAATGATCCAGGTGAGTCGGGAGGTCCGGTTTTAGCCTGAATCAGGGTTCGGAGATCAGGCACTTAAAACGGTGGATTTCAAGGTTGAAGTTGAGTTAGGTTCCCATGCAACTGGGTCAGGACTTGGTCAATGAAGAGACCAAAACACAAGCGCTGTTAACCTTAATTAGTGTAAACAACCAAATGTCGGAAATTCGGTCAGCGCAAAGATCAGGGTCGATCTACTACGTGACGTTGATCTAGGACCAGAACCGATCAGCTTGAAAACAGTGAATTGGGATCAAAAGCTGACTTCATCGTTGACCTCCATGTTCTGTGACATTCCGTGCCTTATCCACGTGAACACCCTAACCTTGTGCTTGTCACACCAAGCCAAGTTTACACTGCTGATAACTCTAAGCTTGGCACGGACGCTGACCTTTCCCCGATGCCCCCGCTTCACGTGATCACCCCATCCAACCTCACGCTTAAGACATCGACCCTCTCCGCTTGCGAAACTCTCCCTATCGCCGACCTCCTTTACCTGCACGTGCTTTGCTCTCTTGCAACAAAATGTTCCCTTATCATACATCAACAACGTCATGGAAACCGGAGAGTATCAGGAAACAGGACTCTCGTAAATTTGTGCACAAGTGACTTCTTTTCTGGACTGACTCGGACTTCGTCCTTTGGTGATGTAGGCGAGCGACGATTGGGTCTTTGGAAGAGGGGAACAAGGGCTCAAAGTGATAAGATCGTCAGCGGTGGGGAAATAAGGGCTATTTTGGGAGATCGCAATGTGATCTCCGCTTATGTGGGAGGTCAGAGGACTGTCGGGGATAGGAGATCGCAGGGAAACGGTTGATACAACACTAAATACTGGCTCTTCCTGGCCTTTTCTGGGAGCTTCAAGCCAAGCTGAAGCCCCCCTATCTCCGCAAGATACCGTATCTCGCAAATTGAGTCAAATCGGAGCTTTTCGACCTCGTTTTTGAGCATTTCAGTTCATCTTAAGTCGTCTCCCCTCTTCCGGGTTTTCCAATTTTTTGCCCACCTGCCTATTACACAATCCCTACCTTAGCACAGCGTGATCCAATCATTGCCACACTCCCGAAACCCGTTCTACCTCTCAAACCCGTTCGCACACAAAACCCCAATTTCCATGTTTTTAGAGACCCTGAAACACTTCTCCCCCGTCGGACAACAATTCGTCAACTGCACCACGACCTGCCTGAAGCAATTTATGCATGATTACATCAAGGTAAACCTGATTTTAACCGAAAAGCTTAAATGAGGTTTTTAGGACACAGCCCAAGACCAACCCCTCAGTCCGGCAAAGTGCGATTCCCTTGAAGACGCCGCCTTTCACAGTCACGTTAAGTGCTACCTGGATTGCGACTTCTGTACTGTCTGCAAAACCGAGAAGGCGACTCTGTTTCGGGTCTACGAGTTTAGAGACTTCTTGCGTTGGAGTTCTCTGAAACAGATCTACAGTGTCTTGAAGGAGTGTGGGGGTCCTCATACGTGTTTTGACCTGTTTTAGGGAAGGTTGTCAGAAGCGCTATCTAAGACTAGTTCTGGTCTCACATATCCGTATTTATGACTGCGTATCAATTTGGTTTGACTGGTTAAATGCTTTTACCTGTAGTTTCTTATCTTTGGGAACGAAGCCAAAAGGTCGTGTTTTGTGTTGAGACCACAACGGTGGTGACCAACCGAGGACCCGGTGGTCGAGCTTGGGATCGGCAGCTCAGCCGACTAATGATGGTTATGGCAGGCCTATTACTAGCCAGGCAGGGCACCACTTGCGGGCCGGCTACGCGCTTAGTCCCCGCTCACCGTTTTCCAGGTCCGCCACGGGCTTGACCACCGCTACCTAGCGTTGGTCCCAGTAGCGGCCGCCGTTCCACCGTTTAGTGTAGTTGGTCACGGCTATCGCTTGGTGAGGTCTTTTGCATACTTGTAGGCTGTCATTTCAGCATGCGTAGGTACCAAGCCCACCCACTCCATCAATCTCACCCGAATCGTTTAGCCCTTTCCTGTGTTTTCAACTCTGTCCGAACAACCACTTTTCCCCTCCGCCACGGTCACTTTGTGATCTTTGTTGCTGTCGTCTTCGTGATCGTTTTCGTTTTGGTGTCACAGAAGCGAAACGCTGCCATCGCTGCTGTTGCTGGCTCAGGCAGAAACGACCAGATCTGGAAGCTCTCTGGGCAGAGCTGAGACCAGAGAGAGAGAAAGACGAGTGCGCGCGAAAACGTGATTCTCTGTGTGAGAAGAGTCGATTGATGATTACGCTTGCGGCTGCGACGTCCGCGCGATCGGTTCAGAGAAGTAAATAAAAGACCGTTATTGGAGCAACAGAGGCGAACGGGGGAGAACGACGACGATGCTGCGGAGACGAGTTGTCATCGCTGTTCCTTTAGCGGTCATTTGCTGGTAAGATATGACGGAGTGGACGTGGATTTTCGGGGATTTGTGGGGATTTATGGGGTTTCCGGTTAGGTGTTCCACTCAATTTTGTCAGCCTAGCCTGCACCAAAACCTGTAAGCTTCAGGCTAGCCTGGACGGCGACGTTCGTAGAGTCGTTCTGTTTGCAAGATCTTAGGCTCTTTTATTTCCGTGAACCAAAATACATCGCCTGCATTGAAAGTGAATTAGGCCTAGCCTGCACTGGGTTTTTGGGTAGTCGGTGCAGGCTAGGAACGGAATCCTGCACCAGCTCATTTACTACGCTGACGTATGATTAAACACTGATTGTGTGCTTTTAGCCTATCCTTTGCCTCAGCCGGTGAAGTCCCAGAATTTAACTTTTCCCAGTACCATGACTTTCGAGAGATCAAAACCTACGTCACCAACGTAGCCAAACTGAACCCTGACTTTGTGAAGCTGGTGAAAATCGGCCACTCCACTGATGGAAGACCTCTTCTAGGCGTCAAGGTAGGATCTCCCTGAATTCCTCACGCCCAAATGGTCATATTTAGATCGGGTTCCCAGTCAACAACACCGACAAACGGGCAGTCTGGCTCGACGGAGGAAACCACGCTCGCGAGTGGCCTGCATTCCACTCAAACGTGTTCTTCATCAACGAGGTGAGGGAGCCGAGGTAATCGCCATATTACCTGGGACTCGGAAACGGCCTAATTTGGAAGTTTTCAGTTAGTCAAGAACTACGAGCGAGATGAGAAGATAACGGAGTACATCAACAGCCTTAACATTTACGTGTTCCCGGTGTTGAACCCTGACGGGTTCATCTTTTCCAGGTCTTCCACGGTCTCCTTGGTAACAACTTCAGCTACTTCAAATCTTAAATGGGAATTTTCAGATCCGCCAATGGCGTAAAAACAAGGCTGCTGACAACTGCACCGGTTCTACCGGTTTTAGGAAGAACGTCTGCTGTGACGGAGTGGACCTGAACCGAAATTACGACTTTGCGTTTAGCCAGAGTAGCGTGCCGTTCAATAATCCTTGCTCTGATGAGTTCCAAGGACCGTTCCCGTTCAGTGAGCCTGAGTCGAGGTAAGCATGAGCTGAAGTCTTCAGTGTGGTTTCTTGCAGCCTGCACAGCATATTCTGGCTGGTATTTCTGGGGAAGCCGAGATCTGAGCCCTTTCCGTTACCCTAACCCAACTCTTCCAGAGCCGTTCGCGACTTCATCCAATCCCCAGAAGTCAAAGACAAAGTCGATGCGTACGTCAGCCTGCACACCCACGGCCAACTCTTCATTCTCCCCTACAACGACCGCCGCAAGCACCATCCTGAAGACTTTGCCGACCTCGAAGCTCTCGCCCTGAAAGCAACTTCCGCCATTCAGTCCTACCGAGGAACGGAATACCGAGTCGGGACTGCTGCAGATCTGTTAGGTCCGGCCACCGGAGGCGCGTCTGACTGGATCAAGAAGAACACGAACACGAAATATGTGTATGTCATCGAATTGCCGCCGTCGTTGTTTAGTAAGTCACGGAGATCTGGAGTTTGGAAGCTAAGGAGACCGTTTCAGCTTGGTTCGCGTTCCAGATGCGCCCGCACTGGCTGATACCGACGGCTCAAGAAACGTGGATAGGTGTTAGGGTCATAATTGAACAGGTTTTGTTAGAGTCGAAATTGAAATAAATTGTTAGAACGTGTTAGATGGGTCCAAGAAGCCTTACAGAAGAGCTACGGTAGGTCGACCGTTAGGAACACGTAGGCGTGGATGAACGCCCGACCGGTTGAGGATACAGCCTAAGGTCAAAATGAGATCGAGGAGCGGACGGGAACGTCTGGAAACGGATGCCATTGTCTAGACATGGTCTGACCGTCGACTTCGCCACCAACCGTCTCACAGCGAAGTTTCGGCCGAAATGAAGACTTCTCGACGTCGCCGTGTCTATACAACCAAGTCTAGACGCGTCCACCCTAATCCAGACAGCGACGCTTTGCCACCTCGACTTCGCCATTCGGACGCCCACCTCACCTGTCAGCCGGTCGTCCGCCCAACCACGCGACAATGGAGAACGAGGAAATCTCTTGGTCCGGAAGCTCCTTCACAACCGCTTCCCCATGCTCGCTCACCGTCCTCTCCTATGGCTGCGAATCCGACTGCGAGTTCAGCGACTCCGACGTCGAATCCATCGCCTCTGATAGCAACTGCCACACTGCAGGTATGTTCCAATCCCCCAATTTTCCTTATGTTGTGCTTCTTCAGTGGCGTCTTTGGACATCGTCGACTCGCTGGAGATCCTCCGCACCCGCTGCGGCCTCTCACAGCCGTCTTCTTCGAACAACGAGTCCGAAGCGGTCATCACCTTCAGCAACAACAGCGACTTCGAGCCCACGGACATGGAGGACGACACCCAGGTCACGTCCGAGATCATCTCCTGCTACGAGCTCCCGGAACTGAACGCCGAATTCGGTAAGTCCATTCGCCTCCTAAGCCTTCCTAATCCCATTCGTTTTCAGACTGCACCCGGCTTCAAGCGGACGGAAATCGACTCAACTTCACGCAGATGGGAGCGGCTCTAGAAGAGATCCAGGATTCCCGTGATCAACTCGAAACTGAATAGAAGTGTTAATTTAATTACAAATATAAGTGTCACATATTGGGTGAATTAAGGCACAAGAAGAAAGACGGAAGCAAACAATCAACTCAACAATATTTTGAGGCTTCAAATTTTCTATTCTTTTATGGTAGAAATATTGGTCCTCTGCTCGAATAGTTGCCGGTCGGTGGGAGCGATGACGCCGAATTTGATGGCGGCTTCGATGGCCCTCGTGGCCTCCTTCTGGGCCTCTTCACGGCCCTTGTCGCTGTGCTTCGCCACGGCCACCAGGACGTGGAAGATGTCCGTCTAAATATGGAGTTTAGATGCTGGAACGCGAGAACTTCCTACCGCCATCATTGCCGAAGCGACCTTCTCGCTGGAAGCCACCATGTTGGCGATTCCGATCATGCATCGCCTCTGGATTTCGGGATTCTCCGAGGCGCACATCTCCTTGATCACGTCGACCCAGCTGCCGATTTCATCGATGATCCGTTGACACACATCTGGGTTGTTGGTGAGGATCGAGAACGCGGCGCTGGCGGACATTTGGAGGCGCTCGTCCTCCATGGTACAGTACAGCGTCCACAGCTTCACGCGGTCGGTTCCTTTGGCACAAGTGTCGTCGTAGAATTCGTCCAGGAACAGCATGTTGAGGAGGAGTTCCGCGGCAGCGGCTCGGAGGTCGTCGTGGTCCATCATGAACCAGAATTCTTCGGCTTTCGGGATCACCTTCTCTTTGATGATGCGCTTCCGAACGGAGTCGCTTACACTTGCCTTGAATCGCAATTTAAGAACCGGGATTATGGTAGATGACTTACCAAGTTCGTCAAAGTCATGAGTGCGTCGTAGTTCGCCCGACCTTCAATGTCAGGATGCAGCAGTTCCGACATGGGCTTCACGACTTCGTAGGCGCGCTGTCCAGGGAACGCAAGGCTAGGATCGGACTCAGATCCAAGCTTGGCCAAGGCGTGGGCGGCCTTGATCTGGCCATCACCGTTCGCCTCCTTAGTGAGCATGAGGCACAGCTTCGCACCTCCTTCCTTCAGAACCTGGCCGCGGAGTTCCTTCTGCTCGGAAAAGGCAAGCATGGCCCTGGCGAGCTGATCCAAGGCATTCTTGGATTCGGTCTTCGACACAGCGACGCAAGCAGAAACGGCGCCGTCTTTGACGAGGGTGCGGACGCGCTTGGCCACGTAGTCATCGGTATCCTTGGGATGGGTTTCCGGGACGTGGTGCTTGGCAAACTGGGCGAGTTTCACCATCTCTTCGTCCACCTTGGGTTTGTCGTAAGAGTTCGTCAAGTTGACGTAGATCGACGCCAGCGTGTAGACGCAGAGAGGTCCGGCGCTCTGAAAAAGCCTCATGAAAACTCGAAAAATCGTGTGCTACCGTACCCTAGCGAGGCAAAGAAGAGCCTGAAGGAACAGAGGATCGTTCGCGATCATCTCTTTGACGTCGGCGTCCAGGGTCAAGTAGGAGAGACCCTCACAAGCGAATCTTCGGACGTCCACGGAGTACTTGTCCACGTCCAAAAGGAATTCCTTGCACTTCTTGGCGAGTGCCATCGTGGATCCTTCCTGCATCGTTTGACGGCTGGAATCGTCGCCACCAGCAGAGGCGCACTTGCAGAGACCCATAAGCGCGCGGACCTTTACGAATTCGTCCTTCGAATCGTAGAGCTTCTTCAGAATTGGAACTCCGTATTTCAGCATCGTCGTGGCGCGTTCGTGCTTGCTGACGGTTTGGACGATGAGTTCGGCGGCAATTCCTTGCTGCACGGGCTCTTCGGAAGCGGCCATCTTCAGCATCATAGCCAGGATTTCGTCGTTGGTGACGAGATTCATGCCCAAGTCGACGGGGCCCTGGAGAAGCGTGATAAGGACTGCGGCAATTTTGATCTGCGTTTTGGGGTTCGCCATGTCGGCCAGCAGAGCTCTGGAAATAAGGAATTGAGAGCAGAAGGGTTACTGTAACTATTACCCGAAGAATGCATCCAAGCGCTCCTTGAAAATCGCGCGCTTCGTGTCGAAGACCATGTCGTCGTGGAGTCGCGTGAGGCAGATCGCCAAGTGCTGCCGAGTTTCCGAGGAAACCGGGTACTCACACTGTTCTGGGATCTGCGCGGCCACGTGAAGAAGCTTCAGAAGTCCTCGGTCGTCGACGAAGCGCCAGGACCATCCTCGAGGAATTCCACCGTCCATGTGCATCAGGTTTTTGACGAAGAGGTCGATTGTGGTTTCGCGGACCTTAGCGCTGAATTCCGGAGAAGTGAGGATCTCTTCAAGCTCCAGGATCAGGCGGATGATGTGGAGCTTGTTTTCTTCGGACCATTCGGGATCGGGTTTGATGTTCTTCGAGCGATCCATACGCGTGAGGCCGTTGAAGAGGCGCTGGATGACGATTCCAGAAGCGTCCAGGTACTGCGTGTTTTCACGGACGGCCATGAGTCGAGTGATCTTAGGGATTCCCAGGATTTCGATCAGCTTGATGGCCTGAAACACGAAAAAAGCTTAGAATTTCTAAGGATTAACTTACCCTCTTATGGCTTCTGCACAGCTCATCGATGACCCGAATCGCGGCGATGGCTTGTTCGTCAGTAAAGGATTTGTCCTCGATAATCCTAAGAAGACGCTGAATAACGGTGCCATTCTGCCATACGCTGACAGCTCCGGTTTCCGAGTCACGGGCAAGGACAAGGAGGTTGTTGAGGGCCTAAAATGGATACCGTAAACCCTTAAAAATCGAGTTTTCCCTACCTTCAACTGCTGCTCGTCGTCCGCCTTATCGAAGGCGACCTTGCGCATCTCTTCGGCCTTGTGCTCCGCGCTCTGAAGCTTCTTCTGCCGCTCCGCATTCGTCTTCAGCAGCCTTTGCAGGAGATCCAAGATATTCCTAAAGAACGATAGTTAAAACAGCCTGAAAGTTGCGGTTCATACTTGTCGTTAGGCTCCAGGCGGTTCGCTTCGCGGGCATCATCAAATGCTCCCTTGATGTTCTCCAGCTGCTCCCGGGAAAGCGCGCGGCGATACAGGGACTTGGAGTCGGCGCCGTCGAATTCGAGGGCTAAAATACATCCTGTAACTCTCGCTATTCACCAAATTCAGCTCACCTTTCGTGCAATCGCCTTCACAACCCTCATATTCCTCGAGCTTCAAGCGGACCAAACTTCGGTTTCGGTACAACGCCGCTCGGAGCTTGGGTTCCGGATCCAGCTGGAGGGCGGCGGTGTAGTCCTCGACGGCCTTCAGAAGCTCGCCGGCCTTGAAAGCCGCGTTTCCGGATTCGCGGAGGTCGTCAGCTGAGGTGACTGACATCCTGAAAATGAAGGAAATTATGAAAATGCAACAAGCGAATTTTGGAGAAATGACGCGAACAAGAGAATCCAAAAATACGAATTTCGCACGAAATGAGAACTTCATTTTGTGGGAATCCGGATGTCAAAATCGGCCAAACTGTTGGTGACTCAAGCTCCATAATTTGCAGAAAGATTTGCACGGAAATGGTCGCAAGAAATCCCACAAAATCGCACGTTTTCAGCGAAAAAATGGATGCCAAAATCGCCAAAATTCAGATCGCATGAAGACCGCTTGAAAACGTCATCCTTGCTCCGCTGGGACCGGTCTTCGGAAGCTCTCCGGTTCGCAAGTTTTCCAGCAATATTCGCGGATAATTCGCACGATTTTCAGCTGCTTCTGGACTCAAAACGCAACAAAATGATCCCAAATTTGCCGCAAACGGGCCCGATTCCGCACACAAAAATCCCCACACACCCTCCATTTGATCGCGGCGCCTCGCTGATTCAAAATCCTCATGTTTCCTAACTTTGCAGGGCAACCTTCCGGTAAATGTAAACGCTAAGCAGAGCTCAAAGACGAAAGCCGCTGGAACGTGGATTTTGGCACTCAATAATTCCCACCGAAAATGCATAAAATTATCGCCGAAAAAGCCCAAAAATATGCCTGAGAAACCCACAAAAGTCCCCTCAATGTTTAACCCAAACCCATGAAGAGCGCGCGCGAAGCCCACCACTGTGTGCTCGAGGAATATCCCGACCGACTCCTGCAGCAACAAAACAAATCACGACCTGAGGAGGATCGATCGAAGCCAGGCGAAGTCCGCAGAAACAACTCGAACCGAATCGAATGTTCTGGCATCTTCGTCGCGCAAACGAGCGGAGGCCCCCAGCGAAGAAGACGGTGTTGTAATATTGCCTCCCGTCCTCAAAGAAGCCTCCGTTCGCGATCTGGGGCTGACTGGACCTCGCTCAGCTCGAGTGGCCCGGCCCGCGGCTTTCGCTGCTCTCGTTTGCACTGTTTTCGACAGCGCTGGGAAACAGTCAAAACAGCAGTCGTTGTATAGCTTGGACAGGCGCATAGGTCAACAGGCGCACAGGTCAACAGGCGCACAGGTCAAGCCAGGTGACGTGGACGGGGAATGGACTTTCGTTTACTTCGGGGTCATAAACGACCGCTCGAAGTTGGGGGCTTTGGGAAAAATGAAGAGACGCCGCTTACCTGTCTGGAGAAGGCAATTAGAAGACGGATTTTGAGACACAAACGGGCTGACGAGACACGAGTTGTCTGGAATCGGCATGCCGAAAACAGATCGACGGACGGTCGGACCGTGAGTCATGGGAGGACGACCCCACACGTGGAAATGCAGGCGCTGCTGGGAAGTGAGGCGGCGATAGGACTGTTTGGTTATTTTCAGCTTTCTTGGGCTTTTTTTGGGTGTTTCAGCGTAAACTGCACTTCAGATTAGAGCAGCAGGAGTCATCTTACGACTGATTTTAAGCTTAAGATCCATCCGAGCCTATCTAAACTGGAAATACAGGCTGTGCTAAAATACAGCGCCGTGATCGGACTGTTTTAGATCTCCTAGATTTCCTTAAACGCTCTCTCTTCCTCTACTTCGCTGCTTTCATCTCTGATTAAGCCTTTGAATCCTTATGGAGCCTGACTCCCACCCTCTCTCCGAGCTACGCCTTCCTTCCTTTATCTCAAATCCGTATTTCCACATCAACAACATTTTCCCTTTACACCTTTCCGGCGTCCCTTCTTGATCTTCACCGTCTCCGCCGCCTTCTTCTGATGTGACTAAAATAGACCATAAAATCCACATTCCAGAACTCCGATTTTACCCTCTTCAGCAACGTCTCAGCCATATCGAAGAAAGCCTTGTCCACGTTGAGATTAGCCTTAGCCGAAGTTTCCACAAACTTGATCCCAAAGTGATCTGCCATTTCCAGGCCTCTCTCCTTGCTCACGTTCCTCATGTCCACTAGGTCGCATTTGTTGCCTACGAGGACCTTTTCGACTTCGTCGTCGGCGTACTGAAACTGTTCAGGTCAGTCCTAAAGACCCGGAAACGCCAAAATCGCCCTCAAAAGACTCACCTGTTGGATGTACCTAAGCCACTTTTCGACATTCTGGAAACTGGTAGGATTGGTGATGTCGTAGACCAAGAGGATCCCATCCGAGCCACGGTAATAAGAAGTGGTGATGGTCTCAAACCGCTCTTGGCCAGCCGTATCCCAGATCTGCAATTTCACCTTTTGGCCGCCCATCTCAATGGTCTTGATCTTAAAGTCGATCCCAATCGTGGCTCCCAAGACAGGCGTGAATAGGTCATCGCTAAATCGAAGCAGAAGACTCGTTTTCCCAACAGCCGAGTCTCCAATCAGGAGCAACTTGAAGAGATAGTCATAATACTTGCGCGCCATCAAAGAGACGGAGCGGAGAGAAGAACGAAGAAATCGATCGCGGCGGGGTGAGAAACAACGCTCCGCGGCTGTTTGCTCTTTGATTTTGAAATTTTTTCACTGTTCGCACATGTGAATCATAAAACTGATAAGAAAGAACTCCGGCGGACAATGAAGCCGGTGGTGGTGCAGGAATAGCTGGACAGTTATGACCAATAACGTTTATATTGCCGTTGTTATGAAGCCGCCCGAGTTGAGAGAGAGTTTGGTGATGGGAGAGGATGACCTTTGAAGGGTACAAGGTCACTTGGTGTGGTTAATTTGCGATGACTCTCGGGGGTAAACTGGAGAACTTAATTTACGTGCCTATCCCAGAACTCCGACCTAACTCCGTCCGATGTGAATCCAAGCCGTCCAACCCCGTCCAAGAGGTCTTGCAAAGATAAGACCATTCCAAGTGTGAACGTAGCGCGTCCTAACCTCATTCCTAACCCAAACCATCCTAATCCGCTTGCTTTCGCCATGGACAATGTGCCATTCGCCTTCACAGAATCGGTCACCAACCAATTCAGCCCCGTAGGTAAGAACTTACCTCAATTCGTCAACCTCTCTTCTTCCTGGGCTTCAATAGCTGAGAAACGCCTGAAAAAGCAGCGCTTCGACATCCGCCTCATTTGGAATAGCCGAGGGGTGTTCTACACCTTCGGACGATATGCCGCATTCGAATTCGATCATCGCCTGCACGAAATAAGCAATGTGACAATGAAGTATTTACCGGTGCATATGGAAGTATTCAAGCCTTTGGATGAGGATGATCTACGAGCTCTAGCAAGGTTGCTAGTATGCCAGCCAGGCCGTCTGAACTCTGTTGAGATTGAGCATTTTCCTTATTTTTGTGAGCTTTCGCCGATGCTCCCTGAGTTTCTTAACACAATTGCTGGCTGCGAGAGTCTGGAAATCGCAGGAGAGGTCACAGAACTTCAGCTCCTTTGGAAGTGCCACAGATTGACCCTTCTGGAATCTATTCCCAAGTCTCTCATGAATACTGTTTTTGATTTGTTCGTTTCTAAACACCGAATTAGCGTTACTTTTCAATTTGCTGAAAACGATACTTCGGCTGATGAACTCGCAGATGCTCTGAAGAAGCTGGGTATCAGATTGTTTGTTGGCAATCGCGAACTGGGGTCTCAACCTTGTTAAGTAATGTTCTTTGAATGTGTCTTTTGGGGTGCTGAAATAAAAGTGGTAAATGTCAGACTTTTTAAAGGACTACCGAACTCCAGACCCTGAACGTTCTCATCTCCTCCGCAGACAACTGATATCTTACAGGGCTCATCTCGATGCGCGGTCTCTATCCATGGTCAAGCCAGGAAAAAGGATATTCGCATACCCTTGTCTCAATCCCGGATTCACATTACGGTGGAAGTCAGCGTAGCTTAAGGTTTAAGTTTGACGTATGAAGCTGGGATCGAGTGGCCAAGCGTAGAATAGCGCTGCGAAACTCCCAACATGGACACCCAAACTAACACTTCGGATTGTGGGGTGTTCGTCATCCCGTGGATCTCCCATCTAATTCCGCGCCGTAGTATAAGGGTGTAGTCTCCGTAGCCGAACTTTCTCAATCTTCTCATCTCAAGATCAAGACTTGCAACAAGGTTTACTGGGTTGAGCAGGTTAAAATGACATGAATCTTGAGCTCGGAACGAACATTATACATATACAGGAAACGCTCAAATCAATAAAACATATTCACAAATTTCGCTTCAATCTGCAAACTGCGAGCCCTGTTTGGGCACGTTAAAACCAAACTTCCACCGTTGCCACGCTCATTCAAAATTGAGTATCCAAGTTTTTCCAAGCGTTTGAATTGACTTTTCTTCCAATAATTGCAGGTCACTCTGGCCACATTTGACTGTCCCGTTTCCCAAGCGTCAATAACCATTTTCATGTGCTCGTGGACTCCACCGTCGATCATCAACTCCTCCAAATCGGGGTTGGATTGCAAGTGGTATGTAAAAATTTTTCTCACAATGGAAGATTCTTTGGCAAGGTGGATTTCAAGACGTCTAACGGGGAGACGCCAAAAAAAGTTCAACTCTTCTGATAAACACTCGAAAAATTTATCATTCATTTCAAGTTTCTGAACTTGGTAAGGATTTTGCTTTAAGAATGGTTCCACGAGTTTGATCACAGAAAGATTACGTGGGTTAATCCCAAAGTTGCCTGACAGAGAAATTCGTGTTATTCTGCAATATCTCCAATCCTTGTCCAGAAAAGAAAGCTCGCGTGCAAAATACTCGCTTCTGAAAAAATCGGAGCCATATAAAAGAGATATTGAGTGCTCGGTTCTCCTAGAGTGGTGTGCTGACCCAACCGTAGGCCAAAAGTCGTCGGGAACTAAATTCACCTGAGAAACCGAACTCAGTGGAATCAAGTGTACCACAGAGTTGATGAAGTCGTAGGGAACGGTATTCATGGTTCACGGGTAATAAGGAATTGGAACTTCAAATGTTTTATGTTTGTTGGATGTGAATAAAGCAACGCATTGGACTTGATACATTGTTCCAAAGTGTGAACAGGGCTTGCCACTTCATTCCCACCAGGCTTCAAAGTGAGTACCGGTTGGAACCTCGTCACGGAGACCCATCGGCGCTCTAATGGGCCCGTTCTCAGTGGCGACGCGCTGGAAGAGAGCACGGCGGGGCACGACCGACCCCAACCTTGATCTGACCACCGACTGGCCCTCACCTCCTTTATGAAGCCTCTCCTAGACACTCACCTGTCTGGAGTCTAGAAACGAATCAGACAACTGCAACTTCGTAACTACTCCGTGGCTTCATTCCCAACAGGCTTCAAAAAGCAGACCGGTCGGAAATCGAGCCCAGAAACCCACCAAACCAGGCCAGCGCCTCTTCGCTGAAACCACCAAGAAACCAAACACAACAGTTGCAAAATATAAGTTCATGTAAATCAAGTCACAATTGGTAAATCTTACAAATACTAACGAAATATGTTAAATAGTCTTCTCCTATTGTTCTACTTGATGAACTTCTTGATTGATCATCTCGTAGGCCAATTCTGCAGATTGGTGATCCCGGAATGCCCTCAAATCGTCCTTCAGCAGTCTGCGCATCTTCCTTGAGAAGGTCTTGTTGGCCAGGACGGTGATCATCTGGTTCTCGTGGAGAGTCTTCAAGACCAGGTAGTAGGCTTGCTTTGTTTCTTCGTCGTAGAGCCTCAGGAGCGTGTCTTCCAGTGGCGACAGGACAACGAAGAACACGTGGGGATTCCGCTTGGAGAAGAAGTCGACGATCCAGGTGAAGATTTCTGCGTGCCGAATTGGATCGACGTCGGCTTGCTCCAATTCTGTCGTTGGGACTTCGATGGCGATCGTGGTGAGGTTCTTGGAGGCGGAGTGCCCGAGCGACCAAGTCATGAGACCGTGTAGGCCTTCGGAAGGGTAGTGGATCCCAAACGGCTCGTAATTCTTGATATCCTTCAGGATCTGGCCTCCGACGAACGCCATTTGAAACTTGCCCGGGATTTCCTCCATCGGTGCACGGAGTTCACCGGTCGTGGAGAGCTGCATGATGCCCTTGGTCACAGCTTCAGGCAGTTTGGCGGGAGTTTTCGTGATGGGTCGGTCCTTGAACGTGGCGTCGACGACAGCTTCTGGGATGGTGGAATCCAGCAGAAGCGAGAGTTTCGTGTTGAACTCGGCGCTGCTTCGGACGATGTAGTTCGCGTGTTTGCCGCCGACGAACAGCTTCTTGAGCTGCACGTTCCGGAATTGCGGACTCTTCACGATGGAAACGTCAGAGTCGCTGCTGCTTGTATCCCAAATGCGTCGTTTCTTATTATCTGGAAGGAGTAAATGAGGATCGCTGAAGCTGACAAAGAATCTTACCTTCGAAGCCAGAATCTTGTGTCCTCATGGAAGCACTCGATGAAGATGACGAGACAGAAGGCGCCAAACGGGGAGATGGAGGGCATGGACGCTTGAATTGTGCTGCACCTGGAAAATGGGATTGTTAGCGCTGTCGTTTAAACACAAAAAATCTTACCATTCATGCTCCGTGCGAACTGGTTTACTCCAATATACCGCTGCGGCTCGGGTCGACCTGGAAGCGTAAATGTCATTTCGCTGAACTCTCAATCTCCTTAATTACCTCTGCCCATGCTACGTCCCAAAAACCTCACTTTGGCCGGTTCAGGACGCCTCTTTGAAGGTTCAGGGCTCGCATCTAAACCCACGAATTTCGATAACCGATTCGCGAAAATGAGAACATACCTGGTGAGTCGTCGACCAATTTCATGACGAAGTTGAGCATCCTTTGGGTCAGCGGCGCGTGGTCGATGCTGTACGCCTCCTTCATGACGCATTTGTTCCGCGGCCATATTTCGGTCCACATCTTCAGCATGGCTTGCTTGTTCACTGAAAATTAGCCAAAATGAGCTTTGAAAATTCGTGAAATGCACGTAGGCCACCGGTGTGGATTTGCTTCTCATTTGAGACGAGTGGTAAAACACAAGTCGGTCGGAGAAACGTGCACTTTCACCTCCCCCACGGCTTCAGAATCGCAAAAAATGAGACAGTTGCCCGACGGAATCGCACGTATCCACGCAAAATGCACGTATTCATTTCTCATTTTTTGCGATTTGTACATCTCGAATCGGTCGGAGAAACGTGCATTTCTTCATCACCACCGGTCCACGATTAGGTGGATGGCCAAAAATGAAGATGGATGACCGGAATAGACAGCGAAATCGCACGTATTATCAATCACCAGACTTCATTTTCGGCTGAACCGTGAAAACGGAGCGGTCGGGAATTCCAACCGCTTCCAACTTCGATGCTAACTTTCACCACGAAATTAAGCACCGGAAAAAGCCAGAAATCGTCCCCAAAATGACATTTCAGGAGGCATAACAACGAAAAAATGATACTTACCGGAGGGATATTCTTGGACGACTTCATCCAGCATGTTCCCGAGTAGAGCTTCGACGTCGGGCTGGTGCGGATAGGAGATTATCCGGAAATATGGCCCGGCCCTGTCTTTGATGAGCACCAAGAGGAACTCGATGGCTTCTCGGTAGATTTCTTCCATCGTGGAGGCGTCGAAGGAGTCCTGGAGTCGGCGTCGCGGTCGGCGGAGCTGGAGTCGTCGGCGGCAGAAGCGGACGTCGTCGGAGGGCGTCGGAGAGCGGCGAAGATTGGCGGCGGCGAATTTCGGTGGCGAGCGAGAGGCCGAGAGGGTGGCCAAGAGAGAGGCACGCGTCGATGGGGGTCGACGACGTGGAATCCGGCCGGAGACGTCCCTTTTAAGGATTTCGGCGTCTGGAATCCGCGAGAATTGTCTCAAATTAAGTCTGGAATCGGAAAATTGCCTGAAAAATCAAGAAATTCCAGACATGTGCAGGCACGATTGGCTTTTGAGACGCAAAACGGCAGGTAGGCTCGACAGTGTCTGGAAAAGAGCCTTTTAAAGGACCATTCGGGTCAGAACGGGGTCGGTGACCGGTGGGGAGCGGTCGGGCCTTCACTGCGCTCTGGCCTTCCTCGCTCATTTAAGCTGTGAAGCTTTTCAGAACGGCTGGCAGATTCCTCGTAAATGCCGCCTATTCGGTCTCCGGGGACTCGGTTAGGGCAGTTCTTCAACCTAATTTCCTGGGATTAAAAGGTTCGGAAGAATCATAATTGCGTAAAAATAATGAACCGGTTTTATTCCGTCACCTATTCCATATTTACACAAATCCACGCACCCCTAAGGCGCCGAATGATGATCCAACTTTGTGGTCATGATCAGGCAAGAGGTCCAGTAGACAATATTGAACGCAAGAAACCCGAGTGGAGCGCAGAATCTGGCGTAGAAATCGATCTGCGCCGGCAGATATGACGGCTTCTTAAACCATTTCTTGAGCCGGTGTTTCCAAGGGATCTTTGGCGCGTATTCTGGATTACAGGAGCGGGACTAAAGATACCATTCATGACCGTTTTAGACAAGTTTGAACTTACGGAACACGTGCAGGGAGGCTGATAGAATTCCACCTCCATCAATTCCAAGCGTTCCACTCTTTTCTGCGCTTTTCGGATCTTCGCTTTGTTCAGTTTTGTGGATTTCAGGAGCGTGTCTTGGTAGGAGACGAACGCGTATTCGATCAGAGCTCCGAAGACGAAGGTTTGACAGGCTAAAGGGTTACGGTAGGCTTAGGATTGAGTGGGAATGTTACCTCCGATCCAGACGTCGACGACTTTGATGTAGCTGACTGGTGGCAGTTTTGAGTTTAGGGCTGATTGCTGAAATAAGGAAATCGCAATGAGGCAAATTACGATAGGAATCCTTACCAAGGTGGTCATGGTTAGAAGCGTAGTGACCCCAAGCGCAACTCGTCCGGCTGTGGAGTGCATGTCGATCCAGAAACTGATCCAGGAGACCTGAAATTAAGAATCCTAAGCTACGTTGTTAGCTGGAAACTTACGATTACGATAATCGTGGTGGGGCCGTAGACCTGGATCAGATAGTAGCTGAACTGCCTGGACAGGACCAAGCGCATTCTGAGGCAAGCGTAGGAACCAGTATTAGTGTGACTTGTGCATTCGTGATCAGTTTCTATGGCAGCCAGGAGGAAGTTAGGGAGATCTCTGCCGACGCCGTCTTTGAGCTGGACTGGATCTTCGTCATACCATTGGTACACGATGTCCTAAAAATCAAACATGAGAATCCAAATATTAGCAAAATTGGCTTCCTCTGAAAGTGAAATGCTCTAAAACTACCGTACCCTGGTCGTAAAAGCATAGCTGATCAGGTCGAAATCACAATTCTGGACATCCAGCGGATACAGCTGAAGGTGCATAGGACAGCTGAGCGTCAGAGACAGCCTGACACTGTAAAGAACAGATCCATTGGCATGTATCCTTAAGAACATGTTTTCCGTGTCAATCATGTGTCTGTGGGCGGCTTTTTCCGTCTGAAAAGGACCCACTACCTAAGATCACGGAACCACGGTTCTCTACCGGAAAGAACGAATCCGGAATCCACACGTTATTCTTGACATGGGGTACGGTAAGGAACTCAGGCGGATTCACGAACCCGAGATCTTTGTATGCTAATCTTGAGTCCATCCACTGTTCTCGGAACGTTATTTGCATGCTGTATTCCTGAAATAGAGAGAACGTTTAGAGAGTTCTTAGGTCATGTGGGACTGCGTCAAAGACTAATTAGGTGATGCGGGGGATTTTTGCAATTAGGGTGCGAAATAATTATGGGTGCAGAGTAAACAAGCTTCAGGATTACGGTAGTAGCTCTTGCATAACGGAGCTGTCAGAACCTGAAACCAGTGGCGAGATGGCCGAGCGGTCTAAGGCGCTGGTTTAAGGCACCAGTCTCTTCGGAGGCGTGGGTTCGAATCCCACTCTCGTCAGAACTTTTTTTATTTAAATCAGTTTTTTACCCAGACCTACCGTAACCTATTCATGCATAATCCTAACCCGACTTACCATATTGACCACATCAATTTTGGATATCATGCGTATCATAATATTCACTTTAACGATGACCGGGCCGTACATCTCTAAAACATCAAACTTAATCCTGTGCCTCAGATCCAGGACTTACGTGACGTATCACTAGGAGGAGGCCGAACCCTAGCATCATACCCATTCAACAGCTTCTCCAAGATCTGCTGCTCCTGATTTGCATCTGTGTAAGACTCATTAATTCGAACGGCCAAAGTCGATCCCACGAATAGGAATAAAACCCAAAGAGACGGACTTTGCAACATCGTCCAAATATTTGCCTAAGGAATCTGAAATTCGTTTGATTCTGCACGGAACGGACTCTCCGCACGAGCGCACGCATAAGAATGCCTAATCTTAATCTCTTTTTTCGGAAGTTTCTCTGGTTCTCGGCCCGCTCTAATTATAAATCCGAATCGATTGTTCGTGTGTGTGCGTTTGTCACACGCTCACGTAAGCTTGGCCACATGGAGCAATTATTGACGAAGCGTGTGATGCGACTCGGAACTGCGACGGGAGGGGAACAAACAAGGTGACTACACGCTAAAAATGGGCTTTTTGCATATCTCATGGATTTTGCACAATAAATAATATGGTAAGTTTCAAGACAGAAATAGAAAAAAATTTTTGCCGCCAGCAGGGGTCGAACCTGCGACCTTGGGCTTATTAGACCCACGC
>KN167383.1:100698-121722 GCA_000757745.1 Steinernema scapterisci
CACTCTTAGGATTTTCTGGATTTTATTGCCCGAGGACTCATTGGCGCCGTTGTCGATCAATTCCGCGCCATGTCATCGATCCGTTCTGGCACGGGCCCCTTGCCCGCGAGGTGCGCCGTTGTCTGCGCAACGGGTCTCCGCGCCGTTGGAAGTGACCTGGATATAGAGTGCCGACGCTCTTACGGCCGTTGCCAAGCGCAACGCGGCACTTCTGCTTTCCTCAACCTCTCCTGCGAGCGGTTATTCAATTCACTCTCCATTAGTTCTTCCGCCGTGCGACGCTCCTAATCATGGATCATCCCCCAACGCCTCCACCTCTTCCTCGTCTCTCCTATGATCAAACTTTCCACGATTTCATTCTGGAAATGTTTGCGGGCCGAGTGGCGCCATTTGTTGAGTTCGAAAGACGGATGCAGGGAGCCGAAGCTGCAGACAGATTCCTTAGATTGAGCTGGAGATTCGCGGAGGCTTATCTTCTGTAGGCTTAAATCGTTCATTCGCTGTAGTTTGAAACTTGAAACTTTAGATGTGGCCAGGACACGCCCGGACAGATCGGAGTACCGTTTGCAGAAGAGCTGTTCTTTATCCGAATTGCCTCGCGCATGTTGGAAGAGATTGAGGGAGGTGTTGTGGAAGAAAGTTCAGAATCGGAAGTGGGTCAAAACTGTCTTGTTAAAGCCGTGACTGTGTGCTTTAGGTGTCCTCAGATTCGGAGAACGACTCGGATGGACCGAGCGATGGCTGGAGCGGAGATCGGAGCCTTTGAGAGCTCTCTAAATCTCTTGTTTTCGTATCCTCACCGTGTTATCTTAGCCTTCACCAATCCACCTGTTAATTCTTTACACTTCTACCTTGAAACCTGGTTTCCTTTTGGTCTCACCTCTGATTCTTACTCTTCATTACGTCTTATCCTGCACTCTTCATTGCTGTTTATCAAATTTCGCCCATGTTAGTCTGGCCGTTTCAGCGACCAATAGGTAAATTGACTCTTGAAAACCAGCTTTCAATTTCGAGTTTTTCAGGCAATTGAGACAAATTCTTCTTCCGAGTGCGACGGTCCGTTATAACCAACTGTAGTTATAACTAACAGTTTGTTGTGACTCCTATTTAGTATTTGCGACCGTGGTCGTTGTAGCTCACCTGCTATTCAGCTCTATGGGCTACCTAGTAATCGTCATGGTAGCCTTAGTTCGAATTGAATCGTTTGGCGGTTCGGTAAGCTGAGTTTAAGTTTACGAGTTTTCAATGAAGATATGATTCAGACGCATTCTTAACCTCCCCTTCAGTATTCATTCATAGCCAGAGACGCTCCGAATTCCTGAATTCGAGCTCTCACTTACTACTTACTGCAAGCGGTTTGATCGAGACTCCCGAACAACCCCTCAGAAGCCGTTATCAACGACCCTAAACTCCAGGTAACCAATCTAACCTCTCAAACTCTCACTCGTTGTTTTATAGAAGATTTCCTGCGCAAGAGGATTTCTTTCAGACTTTCAGACCCATCTTCAGAATGTCTACCTTTATCTTTGGGCTGTGTTACGTGATTGTCGCCCTGATTTCAATCACCGTCAACGTCAGCATCAGTCGCGTAAGTGTAACATCGCGTAATATCCAAACTGCATTGTTGACATTTAGGTGCTTTCGGTGCATTCAGATTTTAAAAATCTGATTGCATTTAAGATCATGGCAAGCTTATGCTTGTACACTGTACTGAGCTCAATCGGCTACCTCTACAATCGGCCGTCTCCCACATCAAAACCGTGGACACCTTCGCGGACACGGTACGTCTATACTTTTTTACAGTCTTAAAGATGATTTTTAGACAATCGGGGTCCTCTTGTCGTCACCCTATCACATGTATTCAACCACTACCCTCGTTGCATTTAATAGAATGCGTATTATGTCCGACTACAAAACCCTTGCTCTCAAGTCTGTCCGCTGTGATAATCGGTATGGCTTTCATTATTGTCGCCTCTCTATCACAATCAACTTTGCCGTAAGCCGCGTGAGTGAACTTTTGTACGTGTATGTAAACTATATCCTTGGCATTTAGGTATTTCTTACGCACGCAGACTTCAAAAGTATGATCTCTTATAAGATCATGGCCAGCCTGTGCTCTACACGATGCTAAGCTCGTTCGGTCACTTCATGATGGGGATATCAGCCTACATAGTGTTTGCGATTTTTTCAATTGCGGCAAACGGTAAGAATACACTTTGTTACAGTCTAAAATTAGGTTCTAGGCGATTAAGGTCTTCTTAACACACGCCGAGTTCGAAAATGGGCGGGCGACTGTCTTGTACTATCAGCGGCTTTGTACTCAGTCTTGTTCATGTGGCAGTCGGACGCTTTTCCACCGACCCGTCTTATAGCATTGTAGTCGTCTTTGATCTCTCGTTTCTTACATTGTTAGTACGGTTTATCTCATTTATAAGCCTTAACAACTCAGCTCCGTCCTTAACAACTCAGCGTAGTGTTCTTTTTAGGAAACTCAGAACGATTCTGTTTAAGAAGGAAACGTTTACTACCCCCGTAGTCGTTGTAATTGAACTACATACAATCTTATCCTTATGTACTGTACACCTACCAACGATTTATTGTTCCAATTAGTCTCTTAACTCTCTTATCAGCAATAAATTGCACTGCGTCTCTTGAGGTTTACATACGACTTATGATTTACGCTAGGCCAATTCTGTGTCTCTCATCGCAAAACAGGGATAATCGGAGCTTCTAGATGTTGTTTTCAAGCCTTTGAGGTCATTTAAGGCCGTTTTGGGCGCTTAACTTGGGTCTGTTTGGGTCATCTCAGCAGAAAACGACGGGATTGAGATGTTATGAAAGTCGTTCAGGATGAAAGACGTGGTCCCTGTGAGTCAGATTACAGATCGGCTTTTATGATTCTGTCACTTGAGTCCTAATGCGTTTAGAGACCTTAGAGACAATCCAAGAGTCAGTCAAATTTGTACTCTTCGCTTTATTCTTTGATCATTAAGTAAATGCTTCCGAAAGACGCCTCAAATACACACTTTCCACCTAATACTAAAGCGCATCACTGGTATTGAGCTCTATTCTCGGTCTGCTCCGTCATCTCCTCCAACTGCGCTATCCTGGCTTTCAACATCGAGTTCTCCTTCTCCACAATCTCCATGTCAGCTAGCCTGTTCTGTGAAACCTTCAACATCCGCTCCAACTGCGCATCGCGGCGCATCACAACGTCGATTGTACCTGAAACTGGTTTCCGTAAGCCGGACAAGTCGCTAATGACCGCGGGGAACTCGTACCTTTGAATTTTTTGATCATGGCTTCCAGGACTGCGATCTGCGCTTTCATTTCTTGCATTTCGTCCTCCATTGTGGCATGAGATGGGGTTCCTCGGAGGCTGAAAAACAGTTTAATTAGAGGTAGTAAAATTGGAAAAAGAGAGAAACGGGGAGTCACGAAACGCGAGTGGAATAATGACGGCTCGGGGATGACGAATAGCTAATCTGTGAGCGGAGGATTTGCGCTAGTTGGTTCAAGGTCAAAGTGGGGAAATGGGTCTGAATAGCAGAGTTTGGAGAGAACCAACATACAAAGATAAACGCATCGGACTCGGCAGACACAAGCTAGGCCACCGATCGACGGCTAAGCTCAAGGCCCTAGGTCGTCCAGGGGCTTGTCCACCGTTTTCAGACCCGGCCATGGGCTTGGCCACCGATTCTGAAACCCGGCCATCAATTTCTAGATCCCTCGGGCTTGTGTACCGTTTCCAAAGGGCATCCACCGCTTACTAGGTCGGCCACAGGTTCGGCCATCGATCTAGAGACCCGGCCTCGGGCTCGGCCATCGTTTGCTAGGCCGGTCACGGGTTCGGCCGCCGTTTCAAAGACCCGGCCATCGATCCCTAGATCTGCCACAGACTTAGCTACCGTTTCCACCGCTTTATAGGCCGGTCATGAGCTTAGCCACCGATTCCAAAGCTGGCCACAAGCTTGTTCACTGTTTCTGGGACTCAGCCTCGGGTTCGGCCGCCGGTTTCCTGGGCCGGTCACAGGCTTGGCCACTGTTTCTGACACCCAGCCACCAATTCCCAGATTGGCTACTGGCTAAGCTGCCGTTTCCAAAGGGTATCCACCGCTTCCTAGGTCGGCCAAGAGCTTAGCCACCGTTTCTGAAATCCGGCCACGGACTTGGCCGCCTTTTCCGGGGATTGGCCACTGCTTCCTAAGCCTTCGCTTAATGCGGCTTTCAAGAACAACGTTTTTCACGTACCCGAAACCTTAAATAACAGATTCTTAGCAGCCTACAACCCACACAAAGCATGAAGACCTGACCATCTGCACCCTGAACATGCAATAGCAGCATCAAAGACCCCAAAATCAATAAACCCCAGCTTTCCAATGACTCCAAAATCCTTTAGATCATCACTTCTAAACACACTTCTATAAACACTCCTGTTTTCACTTTAGCGCCGATACGTTCTCTGCTGCCATCATAACGGCAGCCCGATCTTACCACCCAAAATGATGGATCACTGCGACTCGCTGTAACGACAACATCTGTTTCCAACTTTTGGTTCCTACTTTTACCGCTAAAAACCACGAAAATCACAGAATTGCCCTGACAGAAGGCTGTTTTCAACTTCGACTCCCGGGAACCTGTTCCTAATGTATTCCATAAACAGGTAACTGGCGTTTTAGGATCACGTTATGGCGTCGCGGGCTCGTAATTTGCATGGAAATGAGGCGTTTTTAGAACGCATAATACATAGATCAGGTGCAGGCTAGTCTCCTGAATTGAAAATGGGCCACCTGGACCGACCCATCAACGTAACAGGTGGCTGACTTATGCCCGATTAACCGAAAAGCCCAAAAAGACAGCTCTAAACACCAATTTCAAGACTCAAAAACACAGATCTGGTGCAGGTTAGTCTCCCCAAACCCAAAACCCAACATCTGAACCCACCCACAAACGTAACAGGTTAGCTTACGGCTAATCGGCCAAATGATCGGACCCAGAACCTAATAACCTAGGCAAACAAGGCCAGACAACAAAGGTGTGGGAGCGCGCGCGTAGAATTCGCCTTCTCTGTCCTCGTATCGATCGATCCGAGCGCGGAAATTGTACACCATGATCGAATCAGAGAGCACGAGGCGAGAGATGATGGTCGACAGCGGCGGGGACGCCGTTTAGGAGTGCTCGCATGAGCCGACGGACGTGTGACGTTGTTGTCTGTGCTGTCGGTGGTGTCGCCACCGGTCTAGAGACAAAAGGGCGCAAACGAGGAGAGAGGAGGTGGGGAGAGTTTAGCCGATTTGGGTTTGACAATGCGCGAGGAACGTCGGAAGCGGCGAGGCGTGTTTGATCTGGTCACGGGGTTCAAGGGGTTAATGGAAAAAGTGAGACCTTGAGTTTTTGGGACTGATTTGGAACGGTGTTCCAGTTGGGAGTGGTGGGAGAGAGTCTGAATCTGGGTATCTAGAGTTTGGGAGTCAAGGTTAAGTGAGGATTTGGATACCCAGAGCAGGAGAAGGACTTCGAAAGAGGATCGGGAGTGGGCTTGGCAAGATCGGATCCAGGGAGCACTGACAGCCGTAGATCAGAGGGTTTCGATTAAAACACGAGAACCGAATCGGGAATTAAGATTGAAACATTGAAACCGGTTTGGATATCAGATTTACAATTATCGGGGGAAGGGGTTGTCCGGGAATCTAGGGGGAAGAACGGGTCTTGTGCTTCACAATCAGGAAGTCCCTGGGTTTAGCACCTGAAGATGGACAAGCTTAGAGACCCAGCTAAAGCTGAATACTACAGAAGGTCACCGTTCTATGGGCTGTTAGGGGATAAACCACAGATGTCGGGACTTGAGCCTAGCCACAAGACAACAGTGCAATCGAGCCTGAAACTCTAAATTTAAGAGTTTCTGAGCTCTGAAAACCGCCTCAATTGCCACTAAACGCTCTTTTCAGCAAACCACTCATCGTTTCCCCTTCCCATCGCCCATTTGTTTATCCTAGCTTTCCATTCACTCCCCCAAACACAAACATCAAAACGTCATCAGATAGTTTATCTATTCTTCAGAGCTCTTAAAAGACCATAAAAGCTGCCCACAAAGCTAACACAGACCTAATCACCATCATCTAGATTACGAAGCCTCCCTTCCAAGCCTCCCTAAACCGAGATCTCTAGGCTTCGATTCAGAGAGCCTAGGAATCCTCCAATCACGCGCCAGAACCAAGATCGATTCAATTCCACCCCCAACACGTTCAACAAAAGTCGCACGGCGAAAGTGAGCGCGAAAGATTAGCCGCCGTGCGCGTGATGCATGCAAACAGTCAAAGGGGAGGGAGGATTGACGCGAGCGTCGGTGGGAAAGCGAAACTTTGGTGGTCAGCCAGGGAGAAGTGGTGCGTGTCGAGCGGCGTTTGCGCTTATTCACGGAGCTGCATTTGAAATGAGTCGAGGCCATTGTGCGCTTTGTGGGTTTAAGGGTTTCTATTTCAGCTTCAGCGGATATAAGCGGCGCTTGGGATGCATGGTTATGGGAGGTGGGAATGGGTATGGTTAGGGGGTGGGGAGAGGGATGGTTGGGTATGTATAACTAAGGATGGAGCTCCATAACCTCTAAACTGCGGGTTTGGCATTATATATGCCTTTCCAACTTAAACCTAAGATCGCTCAAATGGCCAAGCCGTTAGGCCCTCAAACTACCAGTCTGAGCACCCAGGTTCGATGCCGGTCTCAAGCCTCCAATTCTTTAACCACAATATTAACTGTTTTGGCTTTTTTCCGTCCAGGACTGACTTGAAAAGACGATCTCATCAACGCCCGTTAGCGCGCACGACCCGCACAAAACATTACACAACAACTGTTTACGCCAAATAAAGTTAATTCGGCGTGAAAGACACGCTCAGAAGATCTAACGTGGGAAGAAAACCGACAACAGGTATTGATTTATGTGTCAAATCAAAGAAACATCCCAGTTTCTGGCTTCCTCCTCTTGCCCCTCCCGCTCGCTGCAAATCTTACGACCACTGCGCGACATGATAGTAGTAATAAAACGCATTTTATGAATTCTGACCCAGATTTCAAACTTTATGACGGAATTGATGTTCTTAACAAGGCTATAAAAGTTTTTGTGTTAATTTCCGAGAAGATGAGGTCACAGAAGCTGTGGAGGATAGGAGAGCTTGGAGCTTTTGGCAGGTAAACAAACACTTCAAGATTGAATTTGACGGCCGATTAGTTTGAGTGTTTGCTCAGAGTTTTGTTTGCTTAGGTAGTAAAGGTAAACTTTCAAAATTAATTGGTTTTCGGGAAGGAGGCGTTGGGCTGGAAACCATGGGAGGTGTTAATTGGGATAGTGTTTGGCTGCGAGAGACTTTTAGGCAAACATGAGATATTAGATCCGACTTTAAAAAGTTGAATTTGGCTTAATTCGAAAACTCATATCTTGCGTATCTCACGCCTCAAGCCAAATCGGAGCTTCTAGAGGTCATTTTCGAGCGTTCCAGCTTAACCAGCGTATCAGAAGCATAGTAGATTGACCACATATCGGTTGTAATTGAGCCTAAGTTTCACGCTATTCAACGTTCCGTAGAGCTTCTAGATGTTGTTGTTGAGCCTTTCAGCTCACCTAAGACCATTTTGAACGCTTAAAATAGCTCTGTTTGGGTCATCTCAGCAGAAAACGATAGGATCGAGATGTTATGAAGTCGTTAAGGTTGGAGGACGTAGTCCCTATATGTTAAAGCTCTTTCAGTAATTTCAGTTCTAATGCTGAGACGCTTTAGAAGCAATCTCAAGCTTGGCGAGCATAGGCTGTTTTCGAAGAAGCGGACACAGATTCACCTAAACTTGGTCAACCACAATTGGTGTGGTCAAACCGACGGTGAAGCTCGATTGCTCAAGAGCCAAACTTGGATTTGATCCCGAAACCCGATCAAACTTGCTTCCTTAGAGCCAAGATTCCAGCCAATTCAAGACCGACTTAACACGTTATCCTTATCTCTGGCCTGCCTGATATCCAGAGAGTTCCTACAGAGTGGGTGTTCACATCCAGCCCACAGAGTGCTGCGATTCCAGCTGCTTACTTAGAACTTTATAACAACGATCTCACATACTTAACAATGTGGTCCTAAGGACCGAATACATTAGAATCACAGACTCAAACAAGATTACACAGTTACAGTTTGAAGACTTGGCAAGAACACATTCTATCTTAGGATGGCCTACTCCAAGATTCCAAGACGCAGATTCACCAGTCATGGATAAGAAGCACGTCGCCCAATTGTGAGACCATAGATTTTGAAAGATTCTGAAAATGGCCAAATTAGGAAATATCAAGAATGTGGTTCCCTACGTTGAGAGTCATAAAGATGAGCATTATGTAGGAGAACCGAGGAGCCATTTCCGCCATATTTTCAGCTGTAAAACGCGCTTGGTTGTGCGTGTACAGGATGTTCATGTGCTCGGCACAGACCTCCTTGGACAGATTTTGGCCTTCGGTGGAGAGATTTGGGTTTTCTGGAAATTCCTTAAGGTCAGGTCTTGGAAGCTGGGTCCAGGACTCACCATAAAACATAGAGATCACAAGCAGGCATGAGATTTCTGTCTCGTCGAGGCAGAGCTGCCTTAGAGGAACCACCAGCTCGTTAATGGTTTTCTCGATCAGACCCCTAAAAAGCATTTCTTAGAATCTGAGCAGATCGAAGGGAGACGTACGTCTCATCCGGGATGCACTGCTTCTGGGGTGACCTGGGGAAGTAAGTCCCATTACAGTAACAGACACCGACATCAGGATTCTCGATCCTGGACGTGTAGTACCCAGTGATGAGCCAGTGGTAGTGGTTGAACCTGTCCTTGACAAGCCTGATCCGGTCTTCTCTGGACAGCTTTTGGAACGGCTCGAACCCATCCAACCACTCCCGCATCAGGACGAAACAGCGCCGCCAGTCGAGGTCCATGTCTCGGAGACTGGCGATCGAGTCGGGTTGGTAGTTGATCTAGAGAGATCTTCGGGTTTAAGGCAAATTAGGAGTTCCGGGTACCTTCGTGCAGGTGCTGATCTTGTAGTACTCGTCAAAGGCGAGCTGGAAAGGGACTTGCCGGATGTCGCCGGGGACCACGGCAGGGGAGTCGGGCTTCACGAAGGGGTCGGCCTTGTCCATGAGTTGGCGGTGATGGGCCGTTAGGGCTTCGGCTTTCCTGCAATCAACTCCACGTAACCAAAAACCCCACAATCGATACGCTTAACACCCTCAGCGGAACGGTCATAAAAACACGAAACTTTGTATTCAGCGCAGTAAACCAGTCGGAATCAGCAATCTGTGATCTGTGGCGTGATTCCCGCCGGCGACCCTGGCGACTCTTCGGACCCTGGCGGAGACCTTAGCGACCTCAGGGACCCCAGGGTCACCCGCACCCTAAGCAAATATAGCCCTAGTAAGCCCAATTGGGCTACTTAGAGGACTGCCCAGAGGCCCTTAAAGGCGCTCCAAGGCTGGCATCTTCGGCGGCGGACGCCTATTTATGTCGCCGCCCGAGAGTCTATAGATCCTTCCCCCGCGAGACCAAAGTAAACAGCGCGCGTGGAGGAGGAGCGTGCTTCACATCACATGGTGGCTATCAGCGCGCGCGCGTCACTGGCTGGCGTAGTTGTAAAGGTCTTTCTTTATAGTACAGAGAACACGGGAACCCCCGGAGAGCCATGCTTTGGCACAGAGATCCACGTCATTTTAAGCCTAGGAACCCAAATAAAAGCCAATTGAAGACCTCTCGAATCCCTTTCTGATTAAACCTAAGAGAGGTCTACGTGAAAACGTGGAATTTGACAATCTGAAGCCTTAAAGCCATACCTCACGTAAAGCAGCTGCATCTCACTTGACTCAGCTGGAGAATTCCTCGAAGAGTTGCGCGGGGAAAGTTCCGTTTGGGAGCCGATTGAGATACATGGCACCTGCACTGGAGATCCACTTCTGGAAAGCTCTTCGATCTCTTCCTCGATTTCGGTGCAGCCGTTGGATCCGGAGCCATTTGACTTTTCTCGCTCGCTTTGGACTGCTGGAAGTGGGTAATTAGGTAAATACGGGCAGGTGGAGCAAAGTTTGTTTACGGGTTGGGATCTTGGATTCAGTCTATGAAGCTTATAGCGTGCCTGAATGCGATCTGTGACCTAGTTTTGAGACCTTGTAAAGGTTGTTTATGACCTGTTTGGCTGCCAGACCAAACATGTTTACGCATAGATGTGGAGATCAAAGTACGAAGTCTTAAACGGCAAAATGAAGCCTAGAACTACGAGATTTTGAAGCCCCGTTGAATCTGTGCTGACTAAACCCAAAAGCCGAAAAAGCGGAATTTAGGTAATGTCAGTGACCGTAAAACGTCTCAGAAAAGTGTGATCTTGTGACAAATTTGTGACTTCTTTCTGGCGAACGTGGGTTCCCAAAAGGGCAATCGGACACCTCGGGACGATCTGGGTTCCGAACGTTCCACACTTCCATACGATCCGGGATACCTAAGATCTGAGACCCCTATCGGGAACCCTGGAACCATCGGAAACAACCAGGCGTATCCAAACCCAATTGGATGTTCGCTTAGATTTTAGGACCAGAACTGACCGAATGGTGGATGGACAGCCGAACCCTTATCAAAGGGTCTCCACTTGACCTTAGTTTAGATCTACTTAATCATGCCTTATGGGCACTTAAAACCTTGGCTTTGATCATGAACCACAGCTTCAGAGTGGCCGTCCTTAGCTCTATTAGAGCTAAGATAGGACTTCAGTTTTCTCAGAATGGAGTCCTTTGGAGGATCAAAAATGAGAGCTAATTAGAGAGTAAGATTAGAACTTAAGATTAAAGCGTCACTGAGCATCAATCGTTCTTAGAAAGATTGGTGACGTGGTTCCCAAGTCTGAAAACTTGGAAGCCCTCTAGCCCTCAAGATATCAGATGCCCTTAAGCTCCCTCCAGCTCCTCTGAACTGACCTTCGGCGAGTGGAAGCGGCCTCAGGCCCCTATAAACCGACTCCCGGTTTCTCAAATTTGGTCAGTTTCCACTCAACCCTAATCTCATAATACGACCAAATCACCCTCAACCTCGATGAGAGCTCTCAACTTCAAAGACTTACCCCTTGGATTCATTCCAGCGATGAAACACTGCTTCAACCTGCACGCACGACAGACGTTTCGATGCTCTAAAACGAGACGACGTGTTCAAAATCAGTAAACAACTCCCAAGAAAGTCGTTGACGTCAAGTGGGAGGGATTAATAAGGGGCGAGAACGCGCGAGAGAAGACTCGAAGGCGCCGCGGAGGTGGCGAGAACCACTGACTGAACTGACCTTTGGCGATAATGCACGTCCCGCGGAAGCGACACAAATATTGACGATTGTTCCAGATGCTTCTTCGGAAGAAGCCTAAAAACCGGAATTCTAAGTATTCTGCTACGTGGTAAAAGGGGTGAGACGTACCTTTACAGCCGTTGCACGCGTTGATACCGTAGTGCTTCCCGTAGGCCTAAAAAAGTCCGAAATTGAATCTAAGACACCTGCAAAAAAAGTGACGAGAGAGTCGAAAATAGCCATACAGAAAGGTCTCTTCTCGCTGCTGCCCACATTGGAAACGTCCGCGCCTCTGCCCCTCAGTACCAAGAACGGAGAGATCTCTGCTCGCCGATGCACGTACACCTTTTGCACTTTGCCTAATCAGGTAGTTGCTGAACGGAGACGTGGTGGGCAAACTACAAAAAGTATGTTTCGAGAGGTTCCGAGAATGTGGTCGAGTTTGGGGGAAAGGGGGAGTTGAGGGGATCGGGTTTGTGGCAAGGCTGAGATAGAGGACTCTGTCACTCCCAGGAGCCAAATTCAAATTTCCAGGATTCTCAGCGACCCGTAACCCCGTTTTAAGTTAAGCCAACGACTTACCAGATCTCCACAAACGGCACAATAGACCACGGACTTCTTCCTCCCAGACCCAGGCGACGGAACGTTGGTAGCAGCGGCAGCCCCAGCAGCCGCCGTCAGCAGAAGTTCACAAACTGCGGAAGTCGAAGGCTGCATGTGGTTCATTTCAAGTGTTTGGTACATCCTGCCACGATCTAAAAACGACGTCTTTCGGTCATGTAAACAAGCTGTCTCGGACCAGAGAACACGCAGTCTCAAATTCACATTTTGCACGCAGACACGTGTGTACGTGGGGAAACCGTGCTCGAGAGAAATTTAGACATCATCGAACAGCAACGAAAGGGGCGAGCGAGAGGTGGCGTGTTTCGGTGAGCGCGAGTGGTGGTGACGCAGAAGAGAGAGACATGGAGAATGCCGTTGGGGTCATGTGCACTCCAGAGACGCGAGCGGCGGAGGCTACGTAATTCAAATTTTCGTGAAGATTCATTCGGCGGTCATTTCGTGGTCGTCTACGTGAGAATTTGTGTTTTGGTTTTTTGGGTTTTACGTGGTTCGAGATGTTTGTGTAGTGGTTGTCAAAGGGGTCTGTGTTCAAAAATCAAAAATGACTTTTTGGAGTTTGTAACTCCGTAGTGGGAAGGAATGTCAAAGTGGAAGGTGATAGTGGCAATTCGGTTTAGACTGTGGCGTAATCTTTGAAGAGCCGTCTTCAATGCAACAGGTGTCCTATGACCGTGGATTACAGGCTTCTTTCCTGTTTCGACACCTTCAGGTTTAGAGCTGTGACCAACTTTGGAAACCAGTCATAGGAATGGGTGTAAGTCTGTTAATCATGGCTCTCCGTCTGTCACAAGCCTTCCACAGCTCTAAGCCTGTCATAAGTACGGCTCTGAGCTTGTCATAAGCAAGGCCCTAAGCATGTCAAAAGCTTGGCTCTGAGCTTGCCAGAAGCACGACTCTCAACCTGTGATAAGCCTTCCACGGCTCTAATGTTGTCCTAAGCACGGCTTTGAGCCTGTCGCAAGCTTTCCGCGGCTCTAAGCCTGTCGTAAGCACGGCTCTGAGCCTGTCATAAGCTTGTTTGAAACGGTTCTAGAGCGCTGCCTAAGCCAATCTCAAGTCTAATTGGACATGCCAAAACGAGTAGCTCGCGCTTAAGCCAAGGGACGGCTGTGAGAGGAATAGGGACAAGACCGAATACAGAGTCATGGCCGCCTTTCCCCCTTCCTAATCAAAGTTGTTGGTTCCAAATCAGATCGCAGTTCTTAAGAATAGGTGTATAACTAGCGTCCGAGCCTACTTCTATCAATTTCGCGCTGGTCATAATGCGATTGGTCTCGAATTGGTTTCAGCCTCAGAACCAGAAATACCAGAAAAATACAGAGCCTTGCCAAAGAGTAAGCATCAAAATAGGTCCGCACGCTGACCACATCTCTACCTTAGAAGTGCTTGACTTGCACTAATCTACAACGCTGACGGAGTCCCAGACGCTCAAACCCAAAAAACCCGTAAGTCGCAGAGAAAAGACACAGAAATCCACAATCTGTGAGGCGGGCAAGCTCGATGTGTTGACTTAACTTATGACTCAACCGTCTGGTTGCATTTAAATTGTTACTCATCAGGTCTGGGGTTTGTGTATACGGATTTCTGGGCACAAAAACCTGTCTTCAAGATTTAGTAAATAGGGTTTTCAAATATGGGTAGCACAGAGCCGTTTCCAGGCCACATAGAGATCCCAGAGTTTCGATCTAAGAGACCTATCCAGTCCTAATGACCCCCAAATCAAGACCTGAAAACCTCCCCTCCCCAGCAAGTATCAGTTCCCAAGAACACAAAATACAGATATGCTCAGCTCAGCAAAACCCGACTTTCCAAGACACCCGAACGCACGTCCCACCGCCACCTGAACCCCCTAAACAAACTCCCAAAACTCGCTTCCCAAACACATTGTTTGTGCCTTTGACTTTTGAAGTTTGCAACGCAAACACACGTGTTGGCATACGGTAGCCAAGACGACGCCGCTGCGCGTGGTACTACATCCACTCTTCCGAAAAAGGCCAAAACGCGGAATCCTGAATACTTCAGTGGAGCTCTCTGACGTCAGCGTGCTCCTCTGACGAAGCTCCTCTGGCGACCAGCGGTCGGTTATTACACAAATCGGTGTGGATCTTCTGCAATGGCGACTCTCGCAACACCGCCGCCGTCGGCTTCTTTTTTGTGCGTTTTTTGCCCGTGCAGGCTGCTGTCGCTGCAGTGGAATGGAGGAGGAAACGAGGACGAGTCGGCTGCAATTGGTTGTCGTAGCGGAATTGCAAATTTGACGAGTTTGGTGCAAATGCGCGCAGGCGGGGAAAAAGTTTGGAGGCTCGTGGGGGAGATTGGAACGCGACAGTTGCAGGAAAAGACTCATTTTTGAATTTGTTGTAATGTTGCGATAATCGGAATGCGGAGATAAGGATCTGCGGTCATCATCTGAGGTCGGTGGGAGGTGGAGGAGGAAGTGGAGAGAAGAGGGCCAACTACGAAAACCGGTTAATCAAAAATCCCAAAACCCACGAAAACTCCAACTACAACAATACAAATTCCTGCCTGCACGCCGACACGCCTGCACCTGCAGAAACGCCTCTCTCTGTGTATTGTTCGAGAGCGAATTCCGCGAAACACTCGCATCACAAGTAATCGCATCAAATGGCTTCGGAAGCTCTCCTCTCATCTCTCCCGCGGCGCCCCTAAATTTAGAGCAAACGCGGCGAGGTTGGAACTAAACAATTGAACGAGCACAGTTCACAAGATCGAAAAATCGAGTAACACGCTCACATTTTCGGTCTCTCTCGGGGGCGCCGTAAGCTCCCCAAGCGCTTCGAACTGAGTTGAAAGCGCGCGCTGCGTGGAAGCCGGGTGAAGTCGGCGCAATGCGCTCGCCTCTTAAACAAACAGGCACAGAGCACAGCTGACGCGCAAAAAGCGGGCACAAAATTGGGGAAAAGCGGTCATAAAGGGCACAAACGGGGAATTGGAATGCGGCGGGGGGAACGGGGTTTTGAGGTCATAAACCGAGAGGCCTTAGATTAGTCGTTTGCCTTAGATCGGTGGTCCAAACTTGGCTCTTGGAGACCTGAGTCCAGGAAGCGTCCAGTACACTCTAGTTTCCGGTCCGCCCTTTGCCCCTACCACGACATTGACACATTTCGCTCTCTCCTGGCCTCCCCAAGGTAGTCCGAACCCCTCGTGTATCAATTGATTAGACATCAGTGTTCAAACTCCGACACCAAATGCTCGATCCAGAGTCACTAATTGGGATTCCCTGCATGACTCCCCAAAACCGGTTCCCAGAAACATATCCCGGCGATGGAATTCGAAGGCAGACAATGCGAATAAGAGATTAAAACAGAAAAAGCCAGACAAGGAAGCAATCACGACTCGGCACGATTGGGAAACAACGCGTGTTGGGAGTGATAAAGAGGCGGAGAGGGACATCGAGCAGTCGGAGTCAAGGGTTAGGGGTAAGGGACAATGAGGAGCCTCGGGCCAAGTCTTAAGATGTGGACCAGCAAAGGTCGGTGGAACCCGTGTGACCGATTATGACCCGCCACGTAAGTTAGGTTCAGTCACGTTCGGGTCAGCTCTTCCGCTGACCGAGGCTGGTCATCTGCGGGGGTCTATCTCAGAGATCACTTTTTGACCCTTGGCGCAAGATGCGCGACACGATCTCGACACATTTTGATCAGAGCCGACACGGGAAGGAGAGCATACTACCGTATACTCTCTTGCCTGCCGATGCAGGCCTAAGCAGTGGTTAAGACTTCCTTAAAAGAGCCCTAAGAGATCAAGGGACACCCAAGACATTGAAAAAGCCCCAAAAGGTCAGTTTGAACTTGTGACTCTTGTGACTTTTAGGCTTCTCTGCCGACATTAAACTAGACCCTAGCTAAGATTAAGCTCTTGCGCGCTCACAAGCCTTATCTTGAGTGTTACTTGTGCGTCACGCGGAGATTATGACGCAGGCGATACTGTGAAACCTCGCCTCATGCACTGTTTAGGCACAGAGGCAAGTTTCAGCAACTGAGGCTTCGATTGGTGTCTCCAGAGTATACTCAATCAAAGGGTCAGTTCGAGCGGTCAGCGCGGTCACGAGCCTTATCGCGTTCTTTGAGCTCAGATCATGACGTAAGCACAACATTGAGAGCACGCTTAGAACAGAACCTAGACACAGACCATAAAGTCCTTAGCACAGTCGCCTTCAGATACTCCCGGGCGGACTATCGCTTCCTAGGCTCTCACGCTATGCGTCTAGCATCCCTTAAGACATAGATCTCCTTAAATCCACAAACCCAAAACCGGTCCTAAAACTCTTAAATTCCAGGCAAGACCCAACCCAAACTGCCCTCCATCCTAGATGGTCTCCCACCGCCACACCTCCACTGACCATAAAGCGTTTGGGAGAGCTCTGTACACAGCAGGGGAATACCCCGTGACGCGATCGCTGATGACGACGAACATCCCCACGATGCAGCACAACGATAACGCGCGTTTCCAGCGCCGGGTGCAGGCAGAGTCCGCGATTGATCAACTGAACTCGCGGCGGAAATGGTTTTGAGATTCACGGGTTTATCTTCGATCGCAATTTCTGATCGGGATGGAAGTTTGAAACGGTGCAGGCGTGATATGGGGCTGACCAGAATGTGACCAGGGCGGCTGGATTACGGGTGGCCACAAACCACGGCTGTGATCTGTGGCTGTTAGCATGGGTTGGGCGCATAGGTCAAGGATTGTGGGGTGGGGTTTGGCTCTCAGGGGTCGATTTTAGGGACTGTCAGGAATCCAGGGAACCCAGAACATCCACTCCCAGGGCGTGAAGAACGCTAATGCTATTACACGGAGAGGTATTTCCAGCCGCGCGCCGACGTCAGCGACTGTGTTCAGGTGTGCGTGTGTGTTCTCTTGTACTCTGTGCTGAAAGCTGGATCGTTGAACTGTTGGATGTTTGGTCCCTGCGTGGCTTTTCTCAAAACGGGCTTTCGGAGAGAAGGTGCAGGCGGAACGGTGTAGGCAAACTGGTCAGGAAGGAGGTTTAGACGTCAACAAAGTGGGTTTTTAGCGGAATTGGGTCTCGTGGGAGTTTGGGGAAAATGAGGAGACTTGTTTTTAAGCTTTCAAAAAATGAAATCACGAGGCGGGGTTCGAACCTGTGACCTCGGTGTCACTCCCTAACCTCAAAACCCGTTTCGCTCCCATGACTCATCCCCAACGCGCATTTCGAAACCACCCTTCCCCAGACAAGCATAAACCCGGACAATTTCCATAAAACGTGCGCCCCTCCCGCAACCCAAAGTGCAAATCAAAATTGTGTCGACACAAACGTGATAACGCGTCTCGTTTTTGGCTCATGAAGATGATAATGAACGCAGCCGATGGCGACGGACTCAGCGACCCTCCGAGAACGACGACGGCTGGTGTCTATTTGATCGGTTCAGCTCAATTTTGGACACGATCTACGTGTGACTACATGTGGTTGGAGTGTGGCGGAGGATCTGACGTTAATTGGAAATTTGGGGTAAACAACTTTTTGTGATAATGAAGAGGGCGATGAAAAAGGACGACGCAAACAATTGAGATGTCTAGACGCTAGGTGGTGACGCCCTCAAGGACGAACTGGTTGCACTAAAGCGTCAAAGTATAAACATGAAAAATCAAGGGTCGAAAGGAACATTTTGGACACGGCTTGGGGTCTATAAACGAGCTGAACAGTCCATGATACAGATCCAAAGGTGAATCTTGAGCTTATAAAGACGGAACTTAGGTTTTAGTCTAGAAGCCAACATCCTTAGGAAGTACGGTTTTGAGCCTGGCCGTGATTTGCCGTGAAGTTTCAGTCACAGGGATCTCGCCAACAAGTTCAGCTCAATCTGGCCTTAAGATTCAAACTTGGGAAGCTCAAGATAGGCTTGGAAGGAGAGGCTTATGAGGAGCTCTGTGCCCAATAGGTCCAGAAGCCCTCTTTAGCGAACCGGAATCGGCGAACCACTGCTCCCAAATGCTCAAACCAAACCATCAAAACCGTCCCAAAGCCGAACTGATCTACCTATCCGACCAAGGAACTCCCACTGAGATCAAAGAGTGACTCACTTTTGAGATATAGCGAGCACAAGCCAGTCAGATTCGTCAAGAAGAACTCCGAAATGCTCATGGATCGACCCTACCGAAGACCAAAACCCACAAAACTCGCTCAAACTCACCCAGCAGGGAGTCTAAATCAACAATGACAACTCCTCAATGCCCAAGCCTAACCCTTAATCTTGCCCCAACCCGAACGGATCTAGCCATCCGACTAAGGAAACCCTTTTCCAATCAATAAGAACCCAGTTTGAAGATCCAAAAGCCAGATTCAGTCCAGAAGAACCCCTTAATGGTCCCGGATCGACCCTTAAAACCGTCTTAAAGCCAAACTGATCCAGCCATCCAACCTAGGAAACACCCAGAAAAGGCCAAAAACCGCTGACTCGCCCAAACTTACCCAGCACGGAATCGCCCTTGACAATGACAACCCCTTAAATGTCCAAACCAAGCCTCAAAACGGTCCCAAACTGATCCAGCCATCCGACTAAAGAATCCCCCTTCAGATCAACACGACCAACCTCCAAAAGCCCAAAACCCCTCAACCCACCCAAACTCCCTAACCAAGGGAATCCCCACCTAATGAACAAAACAACGCAGCCAAAACTGAACATCAAAATTGGGTTTCCTCAAAGATGAGCTAGATTTATCGTTGACCGTCCACGAAACAGTGTCAAAATCAACGATCAAAGACAGAAATCACGAAACAGGTTGGTTGCAGCAGGCACAGCACGGGTTAAGAAATCATCACCACGATCGGAAGGGATTGTCGACAGCGTTGGTGACGACGGTGTTGACGTGCCCCGGAGCCGTTGAGGTGGCGGAGCTACAGCAGCAATTTGATCGACTGATTTTGCGCCACCGCTGACGAACACGCAGAGAGAGAGTAATATGTGCAGGAAGGAGGAAGAAGATAGGGAGACTCGTGGGATGGCTACAGTGACGCCGGCGGGTTGATGTTTGGTGGGTATGGAGCCAGATAGGATCCTAAGGAGTGAGTTTGAAGAGGCGGAATTTGGCCCAATTTGACCTGAGGACAAGGCGGACCCTAGGGAAGCCAAAGAGGTTCAAAACGGGCCCAGATAGCTTGGTTCCCTAAGGTGTTGGACTTCAGAATTAGCCTAAGCTGAGTCCAGGACAGGGCGCACAAAAGGAAAGCCCACATGGCGCGCTAGATGAGTCCACGCGACCCTGGGAAACCCCAAGCACGCCAATGACCAAATTTGATCTCTTGATCTTCGTGAGGTCATCGTGGAGACCATGGGCATCCCTAGTCTGACACGTTGGGTAATGGGGTATCCCACAAGACCCAGACCCTCAAAGTGGAACTCTGTGACCCACCCGATACAGTATTAAACCCTCTGATCTAAACGCCCCACCCACCCCCTCTACGTGCCTTTAGGCAGTCTACCTGACTCACTAAACCCTGACTCATTCTCCCCAAAAAATCCAAAAATTCTCTTAATTTTTTGCAGTTTTAGAAAACTGGATTCCTAAGCCAAGGTCGCGTCGGCTGACAGCCGGAATCCCGTTCCCGGGGCAGCAGTTCTGACATGTGCGCCAGGCAGCCGAACGGAGATCTGTTTTGAATAATTAAGTGCGTCATGTCTGGCGGAGATAGGAAAACCGTCTGGGTCAACAACGGCGACGGCGGCGCCGCGGCCGGGGCGACAGTAGCGGTCGAGGAACGGGTGACAAGGCAGCCGCATTGCGAATCGCTAATCTGACCTTGTGCACTTGGACTGCACTTTGTTGAAAGTCAGGCTTTTGAGACGAAAAAAGTTAGATTCAGTCTGGGAATGAACGGGAGACGTTTTGCAGGGACCCGGTTTGTACAGTTGCCTGCACCGTGCAGGTGGACTTGAAATTAGCGATCAGGAAAGTGATGAATTGATGTTAGGCTTGCTAAGGCAGAACTAGCCGAGCTCAAGCCGGTCTTAGGTAAAACATTCGCACGTTTGTGTCATTGCCTGCACGGTGCAGGCTGCCTTAAAATCCAATTTTTCAAAATATGAGAAAGTAACCCTAAACGTCGACCTAACTGGACCCAAACTCAGGCCAAACCTGGACCAGAACAGCTGAATTTGGCTTAAAAGAACTCAAGGGTAGGAAGGTGTACGAACGTCCGGTTGGTACCATTGACTGCACGGTGCAGGCTACCTTTGAACTCCGATAATTTGAAACCAGCAAAGCTCCAAAGACCGCCACATTTCGATCAGCGAAACCATCGATTCACGCTCTCCGCTTAGGTCAGAAATAGTGCAAACGGCTTGAGGGGTCGCCGCTGTTTGCTCGGTTCTCCGTTTATAGTCTGGTTGAAACCCACGCCCCTATGACGTGTTTGTGGTGGTTAGGTCATGGGTGAGCACATGGCACAGATGGACACGAACTTCGGGTTTCTTAGGTCTCTTAGACTCGGCTCATTTGCCTTCAAACTCTCGACTAATTAGGCACGACCTCCTACCTTCGATTCCAGGATCTTAGAACGTAAAGCTGGAATCCCGGAAGTGCCTCCCAAAACACATCTCCCCACACCAAAACACACGAGAACCCCAAAAGGAAGCCGCGAGCCCTGCACGCCAATGATCAGTCACCACGCCATTTGCAGTTCTAGACGGAATTCCTATGATTTGCACGTAGCGGCCCGCGACAGGAATGCTAAGCAATTTCAAAGATCAGCAGGCAGGGAATGTCTGTAAACAAGGTCATTCTTTTGATCGACGAGACCAAATTTGGTGGAACGCGGTGGGGCGACCACCGCCCAAGCTACGCTTACAGATGCGCGTGGCTAGGAAGATTGATGGTTAGGAGAGGATGGGTATGTCAGGGCGAGAAGTCTGGGAGATGTACTAAGCTAAGGACAGGTTTTCGTGTCAAAAATTTCAAAATTTAGGACGTGTTTGGCAAAAATGTGGGTGGGAAGTGCAGGAGATCGAAGCGAGCTATATAGCCTTTTGAGGGTGTTTGGGTCGGTGATCTCGTGGTGTAGTGGTTATCACATCTGTCTAACACACAGAAGGCCGGCG